>KZ308255.1:441095-451972 GCA_000376725.2 Ladona fulva | reverse complement strand
TCGCGATCTAATTGCCCTTTCGTGATCGTAATATTTAAAATCTAGTTTCTATAACCAGTGTAATTCGTGTATACTGTTGTTGTTGATTAAAATGACTCGTTAATTCGTTCGAAAGTCATCGAATTGGAAATGTTGGCCTTCGAGTTAAGCGTGAGGAAAGCCGCCAGAAATTCGTTTTAATGTGTCTTCTCATTGGAAGAACAATAGAATATTTTTTTCGCCTCGATTGAGGTTCATTTCGCCATCGAAACAAGGGAGCCGTTTCCTTCCTTTATTTCTCCTAACCTTTTCTTTTGCTATTTCTGTTCTAATGTTTCCCTCGGGGAGACACTTCATGTAAGCGTTCCCATTCCAGAGAAGATAATTCATCAACCCTCGAAAACTGTTTCGCTCCATCAAAATTTCGCTCATTTTCATTCATCTGCCCTATTTCGAGCACATTTGTTGCCGCTCTGAAGCGACATTGTCACGCAACGTCCCGGAAGATTTATTGCGACCTGTAAAAATTACCATAGCGCCAGGAGATAAAGGTTCCATTCCGCAGCTAATGCACTGGATTAGCATTCGATGCTCCGCGATAGAGGAAGCGTAAGTAGCGCCCCCGCATCGACGTAATTTCGCGTAACTGCGGCGAAAATATTACGCCTATCGTTTTTCCTGAGATCCTTTCGTGTTGTATCATTCATTCTGGCGAATGGGTGATTGTTTTTTTCAGCGGAGAGTTAAATTGACGCGAGAGATTTTTCATTTGCAAACAAGGCCTCTTTTTGGACGATGGCTAACGGTGTTATTTACGATCACGAGGGATTTTCTTGCTCGTGTTGCGGATTTTGCGTCTGTCGCTTTCAATGCGAAGGCCATTCCACATCCATCGTTATTTGCAAAGATTCGCAAAAGAATCGGTTTTGGATTTAGTTTCTGCATCGCGTTAATTCGAAGTTCTTATTTTCAATTAAGATCACATGACGTGTACCAATTGTTGCGCTTTTATGATTCGAAGGCTATGATCGATCGAACGATTTTAGAATGAAGATGACGTTTTGGCGATAAAGTGACGAAAACGAAGTGAGAATTGGGGAAATCTCTTTGGGAACAGTAATGAAAAATTACTCGTTCGATTTGATAAGTTTTGATTTGTTTTTCTAATATAGATATAGGTGCCGAAAATCTGTTAGGCTGTTAAATTATTGTCAGTATGTAAATTTATCCTCTGAATTTTAATGGTGGAAAATACTTATTCATTTATTTATTTCCCAATGACCCCACAAACATGCATTTACTGGACCATTACAGTGGTGTGCTTCAAACAATAACAACGGACGAACACACACGACCATTTTCCAACAGGAAAAATCCGTCTAACCTGGATTCGAACCCAAGACCTTGGGGTTTGAGTGCTAGCACTCACCTCCGCGGTCGGTAATATACGACGTAATAGCACTATTAAATCTCTATCTGCAAAAAATTAAAAAACTGACATTCATTTACGCCGGGTAACACGATTTTGTTAAACGCAGGAAAAATCGCATTTTGTATATTTGCAAGTGACAGCGCAATTGCATGGTACGGAGTGGCATCTTCAAACTATAACAGGGATAGATAAGGTATTATTGTTCTGAAAAGAGAGGAATTTGAAGATGCAAATGCGTTGATGTTCCTTGAAAATCTCTGTCATTATTCCACCCAAATATTGCGCGTAAAAGCAGCCCAATTTCCCTCAAAGACATCATCAGTCTTGTTTGGTAACGCAGTTACCTATTTAAGCGATTTAGACGGAAAACAATGAATTGATACAAAATTTTATCTTTACCACGAAAAACTGTTGGAAAGATGTTATGGTCGGAGGTCCAATGGTCGGAGCGAAATAAACGGTTTGACATAGGAAGAAGGAGCAAACTGAACCGATATTTCCGTTGAATCGAGGCAAAAATCGGAACGAAAAATATTTCGGTTCGATGCCTTGATCTCTTTTGACTCGTTTGAGTTAAAAAGGTTTTTAAAGTTTCTACACTAAAATTAAAAGGAGAGGAAACAGTATAGCCTGCTACTAGCAGTGGCAATAGCGGAGCAAGTGATTAGGGAAACATTTCAGCTGTTTGTGCCGATCGAATAATATTGAGATCGTATTCCTAGTGTAGACTTGTACAGAAATAGAATTGTCTTTCTTGGCCACAGATCAATTTATTCTTAGCGATTTACTGTCTAACAAAGGGTGTCCAACTCGATTGAGCTTAAATCATTTGGCTGACATCAAAATATTTTCGATTTAAGTCTCTGAAATTTCCGAAACCACTTCGCATACGTCAACAAAGTAGCTCAAAATGGCACGATATCTTTTTTAAGCTCGATAGCTCAGCTGGTGAAAGAATCTTCGCAGAAAGCGGAAGATTCCAGGATTCCTATCAGACTTTTTTTCATGTCCCTCTTTAGTTGCGATATAGTAAATATGGATTCAGTGCATCCAAACTCTCGGAATCGTGTTATCATTTTAAGCGGTGAATCATTTGAGCGGATCTAATTGGTTCATTAGTTTCCAAATAGGACACGCTTGCTCTGGTATTGAAATTTTTCTCTATCAGTAGCGCAATATATTTCGTTAAAAATTATTTATTTATATAATGAAAACAGTGGATTCCGTTTTTCAATTCCGCGGAGAAAACATTTTCCCATCAACTCGTCAATTTGGTAATAGAAATCAAATTAAGATTTAAAACTCACGTCTAGTAAACGCCCCCGTCAAGCATGACGGGACTTAATTTAGTTTAAAAATATATCTATTATCGTATATATCTGGTCCTCCTAAGCACAACAAAATCTGCCGTAAGATCATAATAACTCAATATATTTCTTAACATTATTTATAATATTTATTCTACCGTTTTCAAGTCGTGAAAGTCTTGTTTGCGTAAATTTCTTATAAACGTTATAAGAACTGATTATTCCCGTGCACTTATACGGGATAATTCATAAAATCAACATTCAACAATGGCCTTAGTCGTCAAAGGGATCGGTTGTTTATTTCCCAAATATTTTACGAAATTTCAGTGTGTCTTATCAAAATCTTCGAAATGTTGATCTATATCAATATTTCACGACTAACATTAGAACTTATGATCATTTTCCTTTCTTTAGATACTTCTCTTGATTTCGTAGGACCATTATTTCTAATTTAATTTAGTAAAAGAAACAACCTCTGCTAGCGACGAAAACCTATTTTACGTATATTTCTTATGGAAAAGTGTACTAACTAATTATCCCCGTGCATTTATATGGGATATCTCATGACATCAATGTCCAACAATTCCCTTGGTCGTCAAAGGGATGGTTATTTTATCTCCAAATATTTTTACGAAATTTACGTCTATTTTATCAAAGTTCTCGCAATTTCGAATTAATATGAATGATTCACGACTAAAATAAGATTCTATGCTTATTTTCCTTTCTCGTGACACTTGTCTCAATTTCGTAGGACCATTGTTTCTAATCTAATTTTATAAAAGAAACGACTTCTGCAAATATTGAAACGTAATTTACGCACATCTCATATGGAAACGTATTTTGTGCTTATGGGTTCGAACCCGGGCCATTAAAGAGATGGAAATAGTTTTCCTGGGGATTTCAGCATCGTAGAAACACAATGCAGTTTGTTTCAGCCCTCTAAGTCAAGCCGATTCTGAGATAAAGAGGAGGACGGACAGACATTTGCTTTTTATATATATGATATCAATTTGGGAATATTCATTTCACATTACAATATTTATGAAATATCTAAAATTGATTTCAAAAGAGGTTAGGGCCATATTTGTTAATATTCAGTGACCATTCTTAGAATTCATTCAATTTAATTTCCACCAAATCATTTTCAAGTCTGATGGATATAAAAGCTAATTATTTTGTTATTAACATACCAATTAAACAAAAAATATCTTATGACAAATATCTTCCACGATTTTGTCAATATGCTCGATAGTTGTCTGTAGTTTTAAAGTGCATTACTCCGTTAATTTAACCACAATGATCACTAAATGAAGGATGACATTTTTTCAGTTCTACCTCCAGGATCTAATTCTTCGAAGGGTGAATCCTTAAAAGGGTATGAATTCTTCCCTGGATTTGGTTACTATAAGTTTCATAGAAATCGAGTAACTTTCCAAAATGCAATAAAGGTATGCCAAAGCGAAGGAGCGCATTTGGCAATTATCAATTCAGTGGAGGAAGCCGCTGTCTTAAGTAAAATGGTTCAAGGTTATTATTATCCGTGGGTTGGTGTTCATGATCCCGATAAGAATCGAGATTTCAGGACAATTTTTGGTGAGCTCTTACAATTACTGTTGGTTATACAATTTTATTTATCTGTCCTTGAATTTGAAATTATTTGAAAAATGCTCTTTTAAATTTTAACAGGAACTCCACATCAACAAATTAACAACAATAAATATAATTGGACTGGCGGTGAGGCTACGGTGAGTTTAGATTAAGTATATCTATTACCCCTACCGTATGGATTTCCATACGGTAGGAGTAATAGATACACTTAACAATAAATATAATTAAATCAATCAACAACAATAAATATAAACATCAAAAGAAATTATATTCATGAATCTTATTATTTGCCGCTTTTGCGCACAGAATAAAGATTATGACATAAGAAGCACTGATAATACCGTCCATTTGATGGGAGTCGCTTTATTTTTAGTCAAGGTCCTCGGGTCGGACATTCCCCCTACACTAATTTATCGCCAGTATTACTTCCTGGTGCGAATGAGAGGACAAGGAATATTGATGATGCAATTGTTGGCTATCATATAAATATCATGCCTCCATGATATTCCTCAAGAAATTTCAACTTTTCGTCAGAGTAAAACGTCTTTACTTGAAGTCATGTATATTCTGCCCATTCGTATAGTATTTTTCACTACTCTTCTATGGATTCACTGTGATTTCACCAGTGGTCAGCTTCTCCATGAAAACCAACCTGGGGCTAACACCATTAAGTTTTCCATAGTACATCAGCAGAATCGAACTGGCCATCAAGTAACGCAATTCCAACTCAACAAGGCCTCTGGTGCAGTGTCGAAGAACTGGAGGTTAGATTTCCTCCACACCAACTTTGAAAATAAAGGAATACAGAAAAATTACGTCTTGGGTACTATAACAGGTAAGATTACTTTTCAAGATTGAGTACGCTAACTATTTGAATGATTTTAATGATACGTTTATAATGTCTTGCCCCTTCGGTTGATGTTGTATCTGCAGTGATAAATTTAATAATCAAATAGTTCTCTCAGGATATTTTATAATGGTAGCTTAGTTAAGTATTGCATAAGGAATTAACCTTCTATAATAATCACCTTCGGGTATGCATTTAAAAATAAATATGTATTATTAAATATTTATATGTTTACATATATAACTCTCCATAAGAAATGCTATGAAAGGTCTTTCTTTACGGTTTGCAGACTTCATTTTACTTACAAAATACTGTTTAATTAGAAATGATGGTCCTACGAAATCGTGGCAAAAGCCGAAAGGAAGAAAATTCAATAAAGATTCTCATTTTATCTAATTTGATCCTTCGATTGGAACTTTGGGAAAAATCAGATTAAATTATGAATGTTGGGGAGGTGATGAAGGTGTATTTGGGGTGAAATTTTGTTTGAAAGATTATTTCTTCAACTACTCTTTCATTATTCAGCAGTATCAGATGTATAAAGTAGTAGTTTTAAAATTTTAAATAAGATAAAATAAGTTCCATCATTCTTGACGGGGGAGTTCACTAGTGTAAGCGTACAAGAACAATTTCCATAGTCATGGGAACTCAGTTTGAACATTTCACTTTCAATCAGCAATAATTTATTTTACTATGTGCACAAAAATTTAGCAATGAAACCTAAGGTGCAATGGTTCGGCAGAATGTATTCTTAATCTTTAACAACTAGTGAACGCCTCCGTCAAGCATGATGGGACTTAATTTAGTTTAAATATATATATTATCATATATATCTGGTCCTACTAGCNCAATGGTCGGAGCGAAATAAACGGTTTGACATAGGAAGAAGGAGCAAACTGAACCGATATTTCCGTTGAATCGAGGCAAAAATCGGAACGAAAAATATTTCGGTTCGATGCCTTGATCTCTTTTGACTCGTTTGAGTTAAAAAGGTTTTTAAAGTTTCTACACTAAAATTAAAAGGAGAGGAAACAGTATAGCCTGCTACTAGCAGTGGCAATAGCGGAGCAAGTGATTAGGGAAACATTTCAGCTGTTTGTGCCGATCGAATAATATTGAGATCGTATTCCTAGTGTAGACTTGTACAGAAATAGAATTGTCTTTCTTGGCCACAGATCAATTTATTCTTAGCGATTTACTGTCTAACAAAGGGTGTCCAACTCGATTGAGCTTAAATCATTTGGCTGACATCAAAATATTTTCGATTTAAGTCTCTGAAATTTCCGAAACCACTTCGCATACGTCAACAAAGTAGCTCAAAATGGCACGATATCTTTTTTAAGCTCGATAGCTCAGCTGGTGAAAGAATCTTCGCAGAAAGCGGAAGATTCCAGGATTCCTATCAGACTTTTTTTCATGTCCCTCTTTAGTTGCGATATAGTAAATATGGATTCAGTGCATCCAAACTCTCGGAATCGTGTTATCATTTTAAGCGGTGAATCATTTGAGCGGATCTAATTGGTTCATTAGTTTCCAAATAGGACACGCTTGCTCTGGTATTGAAATTTTTCTCTATCAGTAGCGCAATATATTTCGTTAAAAATTATTTATTTATATAATGAAAACAGTGGATTCCGTTTTTCAATTCCGCGGAGAAAACATTTTCCCATCAACTCGTCAATTTGGTAATAGAAATCAAATTAAGATTTAAAACTCACGTCTAGTAAACGCCCCCGTCAAGCATGACGGGACTTAATTTAGTTTAAAAATATATCTATTATCGTATATATCTGGTCCTCCTAAGCACAACAAAATCTGCCGTAAGATCATAATAACTCAATATATTTCTTAACATTATTTATAATATTTATTCTACCGTTTTCAAGTCGTGAAAGTCTTGTTTGCGTAAATTTCTTATAAACGTTATAAGAACTGATTATTCCCGTGCACTTATACGGGATAATTCATAAAATCAACATTCAACAATGGCCTTAGTCGTCAAAGGGATCGGTTGTTTATTTCCCAAATATTTTACGAAATTTCAGTGTGTCTTATCAAAATCTTCGAAATGTTGATCTATATCAATATTTCACGACTAACATTAGAACTTATGATCATTTTCCTTTCTTTAGATACTTCTCTTGATTTCGTAGGACCATTATTTCTAATTTAATTTAGTAAAAGAAACAACCTCTGCTAGCGACGAAAACCTATTTTACGTATATTTCTTATGGAAAAGTGTACTAACTAATTATCCCCGTGCATTTATATGGGATATCTCATGACATCAATGTCCAACAATTCCCTTGGTCGTCAAAGGGATGGTTATTTTATCTCCAAATATTTTTACGAAATTTACGTCTATTTTATCAAAGTTCTCGCAATTTCGAATTAATATGAATGATTCACGACTAAAATAAGATTCTATGCTTATTTTCCTTTCTCGTGACACTTGTCTCAATTTCGTAGGACCATTGTTTCTAATCTAATTTTATAAAAGAAACGACTTCTGCAAATATTGAAACGTAATTTACGCACATCTCATATGGAAACGTATTTTGTGCTTATGGGTTCGAACCCGGGCCATTAAAGAGATGGAAATAGTTTTCCTGGGGATTTCAGCATCGTAGAAACACAATGCAGTTTGTTTCAGCCCTCTAAGTCAAGCCGATTCTGAGATAAAGAGGAGGACGGACAGACGGACAGACATTTGCTTTTTATATATATGATATCAATTTGGGAATATTCATTTCACATTACAATATTTATGAAATATCTAAAATTGATTTCAAAAGAGGTTAGGGCCAAATTTGTTAATATTCAGTGACCATTCTTAGAATTCATTCAATTTAATTTCCACCAAATCATTTTCAAGTCTGATGGATATAAAAGCTAATTATTTTGTTATTAACATACCAATTAAACAACAAATATCTTATGACAAATATCTTCCACGATTTTGTCAATATGCTCGATAGTTGTCTGTAGTTTTAAAGTGCATTACTCCGTTAATTAAACCACAATGATCACTAAATGAAGGATGACATTTTTTTCAGTTCTACCTCCAGGATCTAATTCTTCGAAGGGTGAATCCTTAGAAGGGTATGAATTCTTCCCTGTATTTGGTTACTATAAGTTTCATAAAAATCGAGTAACTTTCCAAAATGCAATAAAGATATGCCAAAGCGAAGGTGCGCATTTGGCAATTATCAATTCAGACGAGGAAGCCGCTGTCTTAAGTAAAATGTCTAAAGGTTATTATTATCCGTGGGTTGGTGTTCATGATCCCGATAAGAATCGAGATTTCAGGACAATTTTTGGTGAGCTCTTACAATTACTGTTGGTTATACAATTTTCTTTATATGTCCTTGAATTTGAAATTATTTGAAAAATGCTCTTTTAAATTTTAACAGGAACTCCTCTGAGTGCAACCGGTTATTCAAAGTGGAGGAGTGGTCAACCAGATGGGGCCGACGAACAGTTCTGTGTTTATTTTAATCCTGATGGTTTAGGAGACAACCCTTGTAGTTCTGAATATGAATTCTTCTGCGAGCGTGGTCTTTTATGAGGCAGTTTTTAAAACATGTTGAATTTGTATTTCTCGTGTCTAATTATGCGAATTACTTAAAAATTTGTTATGCTTATATCTATTTACATTAACTGTAATCCATTACCATTAAAAAAATATAATCGGAGCAGTCTCCATTCCATTAATTTCTTTTATCTCTTGAATTGTTTTAATATAACAATTTCATTTTAATTGAAACGAAGTTAACAGTGAATTTATAAAATCCATTCGATTAACCTTCTTTAGGTTTAACGTTAACTGTATCGTGATCAACATTTCGATGGAGATTAATAGTCCGTATCTCAAAATACGAAGTATTCCGCGAAGTAATTTTTTTATACGATGAACATACAAATGTGAATTAAATATAAACCGTGTTAAAACCTGTGATTCTCAACGGCGACTTCGAAAATTAAGTGAAAAGAATGTTGAGAAGTTAGAATTCTTTGTCTTGTTGATCAACCGAAAGTAAACAGAAGAAACAAGCTGATGCAGCTTGTTTCTTCTGTTTTAATATCCAATGGAAATCAAGGTTCAAGGTCAACCGGGCGACAGCCAAACGGGCGCCCGGATATTTCGATGATATTTTAATTTTAATAATAGCTGCAAACCTAATTAGTGGTATCCATATATGCATGAGCCATATCCAAGCGGCGGTGCGTCACCCTCCATGACGATCTCGGATTTGAGAGGATATACGGACCAACACGCTTCTTAATGGTATTTTTACTCGTTTACACCTACCTTGTTAATTTTTCGATAATGTTTATGTATAATACATTTTTTTGATAAAAGTAAGCTGATTATGCGACTTCCATCAAATGGACGGTATTATCAGTGCTTCTTGTGTCATAATCTTTATTCTGTGCGCAAAAGCGGCATATAATAAGATTCATGAAAATTATTTCTATTGAAGTTTATATTAATCGCTGTTGATGAGCATGAAATGACGATGAACTAGAACAGGGGAATGTCCGACCCGAGGACGGAGACCTTGACTAAAAATAAAACGATTGCCATCAAATGATAAGACAGTGTTATCAGTGCTTCTTAGGTGATATGATAATCTTAATTCTGTGCGCATAAACAGAATAGATTGAGATTCATGGAAGTTATTTAAATTGAAGTTTATATTAAATGCTGTTGATTGATTAAATTGTATGTATTGATGTTAGTTTGTTTATACAGTTTCATAGAGTTGTGGTCATTTCATTCTGTGTGTTTAAAGGATTGGCCAAATTAGTGTTCCACATTCTCAATCATGATTTTCTCTATAGTCATGATAAAAAGTTTAATTGATTCAATAATTAACTATTTCAAATTAAATTCTTATTTCTCCAAAAGAATTAGGACTTTACTTTGATATCTTGATAATTTCACCAAAGGAACAAATTTTAGAGTGATTACATAATATTTTTTATCAATTTCTCCTCTGATAACTGCAGGATGTGCGAACGTTGTTGTATATACTTGTGAATTCTTATCTTACAGTCACAGTTGTCGTTTAATCGTCTTTAATGAATAACCGGGAATCTGAAAAGGTCAACCGAATAAATATTCTTGTTTTAGTCGTTGAATTCCGTTTTTGGATGATTATTTTGTAAAGTTGGGTGAAATAAAGTCGAGTTTTGAGGTTGTGAGAAGCTCAACAACCAAGGCGATTTTTGAATTCGAACTCATGCTTTTTCTGAAAAGAATATAAAACATGTAATTATTTCATTGCGGCTTTTCGTGATCTTTCAGTATTTAATGAAATTTGATTAATGCATCTTCTAGGCGTTCAGATTACATTTTTACACAACACCGTCCCATCGATTCCGTCTAAACTCCGCTTAAGCGGCCTTTGCTTCGCGAAAAATAAGGATGTGCCGGTTTCATAGGCGTAATAGTTCCGGCTTCGCATATAGAACGTACGGAATGGCTTCCATAAGAAAAACAAGTTAGTTTCTATCTCTCACATTCTTCATTTCTTTCTCACAAGTTACGAATAGTAGGTATTCGAAAATGACTCATGTAGCAAGGGAGAGTAAACTGAACAGATACTTTGGATATAAATTATTGCTTCCGATTGAAACCGAGAAAACTTTGATGAAATAAACGATAATTTTATGGTCGTGTTTGTAAACAGTCCGTCTC
>KZ308255.1:406561-434687 GCA_000376725.2 Ladona fulva | reverse complement strand
TCTCTCTCTCTCTTCTCAAGGCTCGCTGGCTTCAAACTCACTGCCCCTTCATACAGGGTGGTAAGATTTATGTGGAAGTAGCTGTACATCAGCAGAATCGAACTGGTCATCAAGTAACGCAATTCGAACTCAACAAGGCCTCTGGTGCAGTGTCGAAGAACTGGAGGGGAGATTTCCTACACACCAACTTCGAAAGTAAAGGAATACAGAAAAGTTACGTCTTGGGTACTGTGAAAGGTAAGACTATTTTTTGTCTTAATAATGCTAACTATCCTAATGATTCTAATGATGCCTTTATAATGTCTTGTAACCTCATTTCAATAGTGTCTGCAGTGATAGGTCTGCTAATTAAATGGTTCCTTCAGCAGATTTTATCTTGGAAATTCAGTTCTATATTTCATGAAAATAAATGTTCCTTAAGAATTACCGTCAGGCATATATATGAAGATAACTAAGTCGTATTATGTATAATATTAAATATTTCATTTTTTATATGTTTCTGACTATATTACTTAATAAGAAATGCATTAAAGTATTTTTTGAAAATTTATTTTGCGCTTCACGCAATTCTCGATCAGGAAAAATACTAAATTTTGGAATTTATTGGATGGGCAAAAAACTATTTCTTATAGATATTTATTACTTAAAGTATCCTTGGCTAGAATAATGACATTTTTCGGAAATACCCCTAAAAGGAATGCTACTAAAGTACTTTTTACGTCTTTTTTATGGTTACTTCATGTTAATTACCAAATTAAATTAGAAATATTGGCCTTCGAAATCTTGGAAAGTACCGATGGAAAGAAAATTGAAAAGGGTTTCATTTCATCGCGTAATTCGCGTTCGATTCGGAATTGTGAGAAATCGAATTAATTACGAAAATGTTGCGATACTAAGAGTACGTGGTTGTAAACTACCCGTCGCCCTGACTACCAAGACGAACGTCGAATTCCATCTCGCGCATTCTTCCGTAAGAATACATTGTTCCAGAATTAATTGTAAGGAAATGATCGGCATCTTTAGGGGATGATTCCATTTGTGATTCCAGTAGTTACAATTACGATAAAGAACGTAGGGACACAGTAAAAACCATGCAGGTGAAATTCTAACCAACCAGATTTTCAAAAGGGGAATTGCATATTTCACGGTAGCAATCAAGAAGGCGAGAAAACATGATATTTATCAAAGAAGAAGGAGAAACGGAAAATAATTATAAGAGATGTGTTGCAAAAATTAACAATGTAGCTGTACAAATTTCGCTGTAGCGTGTTTTCTGTTAAATCCCATGAGTTACTATCGGTTCAATCCAATTTTGTAAAGTTAATTTTTGGCGTCCAATTTATATTTCTCACTACAGATTCTATCATTATTGATGTCTATAAAAGTTGAAGGATTATATTTAATTATTCAGAAGGATCAAATATATAAAATAATAGCTTATTTTTTTCGATTTTCCTAATCGTTTCAAGTCTGACGAATACAAAAGTTAATTTATTATAATTTCCATACCAAACCAAAATAAGGATCTTGTGATAAATATGTTCCACGTATTTTTCGGCAACATTCTCATTATTTGAAATTATTTATAGCTCTAAAGTGTATTGTTCAAATTATTAAACCACAATGGTCATTAAAAAAGGAATGAAATTTTTTTTAGTTCTACCACCGGGATCTAATTCCTCCTTGGAAGGTTATGAATTCTTCCCTGGACATGGGTACTATAAGTTTCATAAAACTCCTGAATCTTTTGAAAATGCAACAAAGATATGTCGAAGCGAAGGAGCGCATTTGGCAATTATCAATTCAGACGAGGAAGCCGCTATCTTTAAAAAGATGTCTCAAGGTTATGCTGCACCTTGGGTTGGTGTTCATGATCCCGAAAAGAACCGAGATTTCAGGACAGTTTTTGGTGAGCTGATATTTAAGTAATTTTTGTATTATTTTCTTAGTATGTCCTTTAATGAGAAATTATTTGATAAATGCATGTTTTGATTTTTCCAGGAACT
Source organism: Ladona fulva (assembly GCA_000376725.2). NCBI lineage: Eukaryota > Metazoa > Arthropoda > Insecta > Odonata > Libellulidae > Ladona > Ladona fulva. The sequence goes on along the minus strand of KZ308255.1, from coordinate 432,681 downwards.
CCTCTCAGTGCAACTGGTTACTCCAAGTGGATGAGTGGACAACCAGACGGACCCAAGAATCAGTATTGTGTTTATTTTCATCCCGATGGTTTAGGAGATAACCCTTATGACAGTAAAGTTACATTCTTTTGTGAGGGTGGAAATTTATGAGATGGCTTTTAAAATACCCACATCAAAAATGTATAATATTCTTTTCTCATGCTTACTTACCAAAAACCTTTTTGATTTTGTAATATTTATGTGTAGCTAAATTAAATGAAAGAAATATTTTCTTCTAACTATTGTATTCTTGTACTTCTATTAATAAAACATAAATCTACATAATCTGGTGTCTTGAATGGACCGGAGCAGTTTCCATTCCATTTATTTCTTTATCTCTTGAAGTTATTAATATTTAAATTTCAATTAAAACTTAAATTTAACCACTTATTTTAAAAATCACTCCGTTAGTCTTTCCTTGGGTACGATGTTAACTGTCTGTATCGAGATTAACAGTCCGTATCTCAAAATACAGAAAATTCCGCGGAGTAATTCTTTTATACATTTAACATGCATTTTGTATTTATATATAAACCGAATGAGATGTTCCGTTATCCTCAACGGCGAATTTGAAAATTAAGTGAAAAGTTTTTTGAGAATTTAGAATTGCTAGTCTCGTTGATCTCCGATACCGATAATAAACAGCTGTTGCGGCTGCTTTCGAATTTTTTTACCAAGTGTGAGTGAAGACCAAAGTTCAGTCTCACTGGGGCCGACTTGGACAAATTTTTATGGCGACACGCGTAGGAAGAAGGGGTTAAGCTGAGTCATGTTTTCCTTCTCTGAAACAGTTAAACAACATTTATTCTTCGCCCACTTCTTCTACACCCGAGTTTTCATTTTCCATTTACCTATAAAATTAACAATTTTAATTTGAATAATTACCAAGGAATGGGACTTTAACAAACTATACCTATTCCCGTATCACTTCGTGCATACACCTGATAAATCGATGCATCAGTTTATATGCAAAACTTTATTAAATGTTTTCTTCATGAGAAACAAGTTCCATACAACTATAGATATTAATATCATGAGTGAGTATATAGCTATGTAAGGAAAAACATCGCAAGATGATTCCCGTGTTGGAAAACTAACCTTTTTGATCGTTTTCATCGTATTCCCAGCATGAGTCGAACCTGGTGTAATTTAGATTCATTCCAATTATACGATGGAAGTAGTTTAGAATTTGGGTATATTTCAACGGTATTTTAATTTCATATAAAAAAATCAGTCTCTTCATTGACCCTGAATTAGCAACCTACTCTAAGCGCAAAACTGATGCGTTGAATTACCAGATGAATACAAGAAGTGATATGGGAATAAGTATATTTTGATGAAGTCCCATTTTTTTGTCATTATTTAAATTAAAATTGTTAATTTTTAGGTAAATAGAAATGCATGTCATTCTACGCCGCATAAACGCAATTACATCTTTGGGCAAATACATTTTCAATTTTCAGGTACTCGGGTGTGGAAGAATGAAGATGTTGATGAAGGATAAATGTTGTTTAAGTCTTTCAGAGGGTCATAACACCTACAATACGATTCCGCTTNTAATTTTAATAATAATAATTTACAGTGATAGCTAGCCCGGCCGCCTCCCATGGTCCCGGGTCGATACCGGGGGCAGTACGTGCGGCAGGAAAAATTAAAATCGAAACCAAATTTATCATTAATCATCATAACCATCAGCTAACCCCATAAAGGACGGGATAATAAGGCTAAGAAGGGTTTTTTAGGTGATCAACTGATGAATTTGGCGAAGTTATTGCAAGCAAAAAACGTGGAGAGATTAAAGAAGAGGAGCGTTATAAAAAATATTACTCCCTTATGATTGGGATGGAATGAGGAGGAAGCAAAATAACTTAGAAAAACTCTTCTGCTCACTGCAATACCGAATGTATCCAAAGAGACTTCAACGACTCCCATAAAATACGATGACGAGTGTATTTTATTACCGGAAATGCTGCTTGCAAATGACAAACTATGCCGGATGGTTGCCGGTTACCTTCGGCGTAGCGAGACCGCATTCTGCGCACAATATTAATTTTTTTGCCATTCAACCGTCATACTGACGAAAATGCCCAGGAACCTCTCTTCTTAAGCAAAGGTAAAATCCTATATGAAGGAGGGTCCTTTCTGTTTTGTGGTGCATTATGAATGCTAAGAGAAGAATAACTTTAATAAGATTCTTTTTATAACAAAAGTTTAGATTCGTACGAATAAAATCTGCGAGTATCTATTTCCTAAACTTTAGGAACATTTTCAAAATTTCAAAATTGGAGTAGATTTCAATGATTCTCTGTAGAAGAAGAAGTTGGACTTTATTCGAATTACTTCGTTTACTGTGATATGCGTGTTTTAAGCGCGAAAAATAGAAAATAGAACATTTTAAAATATATTTTAAAATTTTGAGTTAACAGTAAAGTCGTAATGAAAGTCAAATGCACCTTAGCTCCTACTAAAATCAATCCCTCTAGTTCCTCGGGACGAGGCTTTCCACCAGTGTACTTCGAGTTCACTTGAAATCAAACTTGGCCTGGAAAACCAGTTGTTTAATGCTCGAGGAGGTAATATTTAAGCCTTAACGTCCCTTGGAGAGAAAACGGTTGAGACGCACTGCCCACGTTTCAGCCGCATCGCAGGCCCACGCGGAGGGGTTAATGTAGGTAAATACAACCTTTTACAGCTTTTCTACGATACTAGAAAAAATCCGGCAGCACTATTACTCACGCACGCCAAATAGGAATCAAATTTGCGGTTCGTAAAGCAGCGAAGGACACGCCTTTCGACCGCAAACCGAAGTAACACTCGGCGACGGTTCATTTTTATTTCCTCTCTTCAGGGGATTTACGATCACTGCGCGTGTTGCTCACCGAGAATGCCGGCCGGGCTCGAAGGCGTCACCAGCATCGCCGCCACTACGGCCCCAACCAGAAGGATCCTCGGAGGTGCGGCAGGCGTCATGCCGTCGCTTGGTGCGGTCGCAGTTCGGAGGAGCAGTGCCCACGGACGCTGAAGAGGTGCCTCAAAAAGAGCAGAGCGAGAGAGAAAGATGCGCGCGGACGAGTCTCCCACTCCCACGCGCAACCGACGAGTGACCCACTTGGTGGCGGATGGAGAAGAGGTAGGAAGAAGCACTCCCTCTCCGCCCCGCCCCTTTGGTAAGACCCTCTTATTGCAGCCCCCTTCAGCATCCCCCAACCCCTCCCTCCCCGGCGGTGGTTGATCGCCCCTCTTCTATCCACTGGTAAGCCACCGCATCTCTCGCCGGGGTTAAAAGGGATGGGAAAACTGAACTCCACCGGAAGCTAAACGGTTTTCTCTCTCGGTGTGCACGCATCAGAGGTCATATAGACTGGTCTTTTGTCTCCGGCATCCAATGGTTTCCATTTTTTTCCCTTTGCCATCCCCTCCTCTCCTCCCCGAACTTGGCAACATCCAGGTCGCGTCGCTGAAAGATTCGGGGCGTCCGTAATCATCGCCGGTGATGGATTTACGGGGAGGGTCTTTGAAATATGATCTGTCGTCTCCGACAAGATGCATCCCCATTTACTCCCTATTTTGCATTATATTTTTAAGCGTGGAAATTTTAGGTCTCGCTGATTGCGGAGTCAATTTTTTAGATTAAATGCTCTTTTGCAAATGCTGCCATCAGATTCCACTTAAAGATCGATTAGCTTCATCATTGATACATGTTTTTATGCACCCGCGCAACCCTGATTTTATGGATGTGATAAATTGTAACGAGTGCTCTCAATTGATCATCAATGATTGTTTTTGTATGTATAAAATAGATCAAAGATGGCAGCAGAAATTCACGAAGGGGGAAGAGAATTTTCATTAGATCAGATCGGGATCAGAAGTTGTAGTTTTCCACCACAATCATTTCGGAGAGGTAAGAAATATCCAGAAATATCTGTTTGTCTAGGATGGTGGAATGCATTAACTGACTGGATTTCATATTATAGGAAAAGGAATCAGAAAATTAATTATGCTGAAAGACAGTAAGGATATTAATATCGGGTTGCATTTATCCTAAACCCTATTCAATTATAAAATAAAACTGGTGAAACTCAAAGTGACAAGTCAGGAATGGGTTTAATTATTCTTCACGTAATGAATAAGTTTAAATAAAATTACCACTGATGATGAGACAAGAAAAACTGCTAGTCTGTCATTTAGGAACTAAATTATTTAATTTTTACGCTGATAGAAAACGATGTTTCAAATTCTTAAAAAAATATGTCCAGTAAAGGGTCCCTACAGAAGGATCCAATAGGGCGAAATACTTCTATGGATGGCAAATAAAAGTAACTACAAGGAAAATGAGGAGATAGAACAGTGTATGAGGGGGCTATGAGGATGGATAGTTTGATGCTCCTGGTTGGCATTGAAGAAGAATAACTGAAATGGAGGCAGATCAAATTATATTTATAAATGGTGTAGATAAATAGTTTCCGTTGAAGATTTTCACAGATCACTGATGGAACATATATTTAGTTTTAATGAATTATACTAAGAAAATTTATGCAATATAACTTATGAGTAAGACGCTACGGAGGAAGAATCTAAGGCTAGGAATAAATTTGACGCCGCCAAGTCAGTGAGAAAGACCCATAGGTCAATGGAATATTTATTAATTTTCGGGGAAGAGAGAAAAATAGTGAATTACTGAAGGATATCGATTTTAAAGAATTTTAGAAAAAAAAGGTTAGTCATTAAGTAATCATTTTAATCGCGGGAAATGTATCCTAGATTATTGCAAACATCGTGCATACGTCTTCATTGAGCAAATTTTAGTCTTACGAGACCACTCTTGCAATCAACCATTATGAAAAAAACAACTTTTCCGTAACTAGGATCGAACCAGGTGGAGAGTAGAAACTTGTCCAGTGGGGACGAATTTGCCCAGGGGGAGGGGCGATTTAAGACACTTACTTACGAATTCAACTTCAGTTTACTTTTAAAATGCCGTTTTGCAGTAATAAATGCAGTGGACACACATATAATTTTGATTTTAATTCAAACTCCTCGTCATATCCTAGCCATATACTACAAAGCCCCTTGGAGGTGGATGATAGCTCCTTTAGCACCCCATTTTATCTGGCTAGACTAATATTTGAAATGCAATGCTACATTTAGAATTGCGATTGGCAACCTAGAAGAAAACGCTGCCTACGACTGCCAAGAATACGGTTATATAACAAATATTTGACGTGACATCTGGATATTTCTCGTAATTCGTCTACTTAAAAGAATGTGTGAGTAACTTCGAGACGAAAATTCCAGGCTTTGAACAGAAAACTGATTCTCAAAATTTGAGAAAGGACCACCCTCTCAATTATGTCGCAGTCTCCCCCGTACTTCTTGAAACAAATAAACTCTTTTAAGTAATTTAATTTCCCAATGCTGATAATTATGACTAGTGGTAAGCATGATATATGTTATTAATCCATAAGTATCCTGAACGTAACACTTTTTGAAGTAGCAATCTCTCCATATCGTCAAGATTGCATCTTACTTTATGCGTTGGAAGAATGAGTTAAAGCTGTTAAATAAACTTGACACTAATAAGGAAAATTTATGTAGTGAAAGTTTGTCTGCGTACGTCTGTTAGCCCTGAACACGAGAACAAATGGCTTCACAGCTCTCAAATGTAACATTCATCCTCCACTAAAATAGGCTACTCTTCATGTATTAAATGGCCTCCTGTTCGAATCCATCCGAGAAGGAGCGTTTCTATTAGTAATGCAGAGGTTATTATATCGCTTACAATCTATTGCTTCTTATGCAAAATTAAATTAGAAAAAATAGCCGTACCAAACAAGAAATGTCACTAAAAGAAGCGATAGTAAATACGGGCATTTAATTACTCTTGTTAAATTAAATGAAAATTTTCTATTTATAAACAACCCGTCCCCTAAACGAAGAACGCAATCATTGAAGACATTTTCCAATATTTTCGATATTGGATTGTAGGCTCGTATTTGTTACTATATAATGATATATTTTAGGGTAATATACACTGTCCATTCTCCTTAGTACATTCCATTGAGTTTAACTAAATTTCGCGTACTGACAACTTGTAAAAGGGAAAAAACGCTTAGCAGATTCACGTAAGTAATACGGCAGGCTTGGTCTCATATCCCTCAAAATAGCTTTGCAGGCAGGCAATATTTCTTTGAAAAAATTAATTTAATTTAGTCCTATTAAATAGAGACAAGTTCCAAATGTATGGAAAACGAATAATTCTTATATTTGTCGGTATATGAAACTGCAGAATAGTGGAACTACATGGACAGAAAATGGAAAGATTTAGTACAGCTAGTACCTCAGTCAGATATTAGTGTAGAATAAGTGTACGTAACTAAAGGAAAATTACGCGCCATGTTCAGAACAGTGCACTTACCGTTTTGAATTCCCTCCTAAAGAACAGTCTTGAACGAAGTAACACCGTATTCTAACCCACTCTAACCGTTCGACAGGCTGGCGTAGTGGGTCGAGGCACCTAGGTGCGACGCTACTGTCTCGGGTTCGAATCCGGTCGCGGTCGCTTCCGGGATTAGAGGGCCGCCAACCCCACCGGAAGCTTTTTCTTCATCCTAACTTCGGAATAAACGGATTGGAGCCCGTACTTTAGTGTTGCGGGCGCCTCAAACCCGCACCCAGCCCTCGAACCCGCTTGGCGGGCGGCCAAATCGTTTAATTGTATTACTTTCCTCGGTTTTTCTTTTTCGCCTGCAAAAAAATTCAATTTCAAGTCATTCCTATTTGCCACTTTCAAAACATCGCACTGCTGGGCTAAAATTTAAAATCATTTTAAGAAACCAGTTAACCTACTTACAACGACATTTAATTGAGAGTGGATTGCCTGTATTTTAAAAATCATTTCACAGCTTATGCCCAGCAGTGCGAAGGAAAACGCAGAAATGAATTATTCGTATATATGTTGACATTGAACAACTAAATTATCTAATCCGCGCAGACGACGAGACAAAACATCTAAACAGGCCAATTGCATTTATACATTCAAATAATCATGAAAACTTAAACCATTGCTAACGGAAAAGATCTGAGTCGCATTCTCTTCTCTTCAACAGCAGTCAACATATAAACTTACCCTCCAAAATACCTCTGTAACCCATGCGGGAAGATCACCAAGGATCACCCTTTTGTATGCAACATTAATAGGCGTTCATCTCATGGCCATGAAGAAGATGAGTATCAGAAACCGAAACGTTTTATTTTTCCCATCTCTGTCTTTTCCACTACAATATCCCACTAAATCCCGTAATTTGCAAATCACGAGTTAGAATTAATCACAGAGGTAATGCAATACGGATTCCAGATAATTCCACCAGTCTCCTCACTGTATCATTTTAACTTTTACTGCAATATTATTTACTCTAAGATATGGCTCTTTGAAAAATAAATATATATAAAACGAAAATTTGGGTACTCTAACACTATACTCTCTATCATCAATAATAAGGAAAATGAGGTGTCAAAAAAATTAATGAAATTGAATATAATATCTGATCCTTAATACTTCAAAACACATAATTACTTCTACCATTTTTACTGTTGATCAATTGATTTCCTGACGAAATTATGAAATTTGTCTGACTTGGATCTAAAAGGTAAAAAGGTTCTTTTAAATGAATCTTCCACGACTCAACAAGAAAGACTAGTTTCTTTATATCGCTGAGTTTGTGGAATTGTAAGGAATACTTAATTTACTTCATTAAGTATGTGCAATGTTGTTGCAAGCTCACAAGACATACAGGTAAAGTTCTTATTCTTGGCCCTTATTCAAACCCAAACTACATTTTCTTGGGGAATTATTGACTTTGAGATGCAGAATTAAATGGGAAACAAAAATCTCTGGATGCACACTTCTAAGTTATTCGAACACGGTAGAATCATTTACAGGGAATAGGGTAATCATTGTACACTTACGTTTTGGGAATTGCAATTACACCCCATGACTATATTCGAAGCAAGGGAAGAGTAAGTTGTCTAAAGACGAATCCTCTACTACATGCACACATAGGGAATGGCATATAGCTTAATGCATGTCCTAACGAAATTTCCAGATCCATAGGCAGTCCTGTTAATTGACTGGTTGCTAAAATTCTTAAGAGCCTAAGGGATAATCGACTGGAATTTGAAGTTCGTGAAACTAGTTATATAGATGCGATCCTTTACTCCAAATAATTAATTACCCATTGTCTAGAACGCCCATGGCGGCATAACTGTACCATACTCGAAATTCGAGTCCATAGATGCCAGACGATTGCCTTTGAACGCTACAAGTTAAACCTAAGACGCTGGACGCGAACAACTAGATGCTAGTCGCGTGATGAAAACCACGAGAAGCTCGAAACTAGGTGATAGAAGCAGGAACTTAGACGTGATACAGAAAACGCTCATCGCTAGACGGTAGAAGTTACGCAAGTGAGTAGTTTCGAGACGCTAGCTCTAAATTGCTAGGCAAAGGACGGTAGTAGCCACAAGGTTTACGTGAGACACTAAACGGGAAACGCTAGACGTGGGACACGGCGCCAGACACACAAGATACGGGACGTTGAACGCGAGAAGTTATACACTATGCACTGCGCGCTAACGTCAGATAAGAAAACGTTAGACGCTAAGCAGGAATAGATAGCTCTGAACGCAAGATACTGCACGTTGGACTATAACTGCTAGACGTTGAACGCGCGATGCGTTACGTTACACAAAATATACCACACGCGACCTAGACCTAGATGCTGCACGTTAGACTAATTGATAGACATTAAATGCGAGACGCATTACGTTGAGCAAAACATGCAGAGAGCCAACGCGCTAGGCCCTAGACGGTATATAAAAAGTGAACAGACGTTAAACAAGAGATGCTAGCCGCAAACGCTAGACAGTAGATTTTACACGCTAAAAGCGAGACGCTATACAGAGGAAGTTAGGTGTCTGACGCTAGTAACGGTACGATAGGCGCAACACGCATGTTGGTAGACACTAGACGAAAGACGTAACAGCAAGGCGTTAGATACGAGACACTGGACGCCAGACGATGGACGCTTGTCGTAAGACGTTTATCGCTACAATAAAGTTGCGAGTCGCTATACGGTTGGACAGCAGACGTTAGACGCGGGACGGTACATTCATTTAACGAAAGTATTCGCGCGAGAAAATAGACTCCGGACGCTGGAAGCCAAACAATAGATGCGATTTACGAAACTCTAAACTCTAGAGTATAAGTGAGACACTAGACGAGAAACGCCACATTCGAGACGTTACTCCCAATACGCTAGGACATATACGCTAGATAAAAAGATAGTAGAAATTTTACGCGAGCCGCTAGACACCAACGCTTGATGCTAGACGCTGTTCACGACGCGATAGACGCAAGACGCTAGGTTAGAGAATCTATTCCCAGGAAGTGAGACAAATGACGCTAAACGCAAGACGCCAAACCCTTAACGCAAGGCCCGACTAACTCGACGATTGCCATTAGACACTAAACGTTAGAACTCGGACGCTGTTTTTTTACCACTAGAACGCTATACGGAGGATGCTCTAAGCTAAATGCTAGACGTCTTATGCAAAGCGATAAACGCATGACGCTTAGCAATTGACGCTAGACGCGAACCGCCAGACAAGAGACGCTAGGCACAACACCTTAAACATTACACGCAATCGCTCAACGCTTGACTTTAGACGCTAGAGGCGAGCCGTATACCCATCCCTCAGTTACTCTAGGCGCTTGCTTAAATTACCTCACCCTACGTTTTGCTCCTAATGACTGCATATGGAATTAGGAAGGGATCTTAGATAATTGGCCAGTAAAGAACTATTGACGACTATAAAGAATATTTACGTCAAGTGCCACGTTAGTCTGCTGAACAGATACCATATTACAGTAAAATCCGGTTGAAAAGTTTTCCGGGATGTAAGATTGCACCTTAGTGGGAATAAACTATTAAACCGGATGATGTAAAGCTCGTCGCCTTACATCATAATGTTGAAGAATGCTCTGCTTGTCGCACAAAGAGACGGTCATAGTTACCTGCTTAGTTACAAATTCCATTCCTCAGCACGGAATAAAGGAAAAGAAAATCACTTTTCCATTATATTCACAGTTCATTTATTTCTTCCCCGATGGATTTCCGCAACTCCTCGCTAATACTGTGAATTTTATTATTTGATCGGATTACGTGAGAGCAAAAGTTACGTACATGATGCAATAAATGTGGAACAACAACGCGCTGATTGTTGAATGATTCCATAGATACATTGGTATTTTTGGCCATACCTTCTTTTCTTCTCCGGAAATAAGTCGATGGGATACATTAGGGTCAATAGGAACCGCGTTAGAGCAAGGAATATGAGAGACGACTGTGGAGATAGATAACGACGATACTGATAACGAAAAAAAATTGGTCTATCAAAGAAGGTGGGCATTCGGTTAAAGCTTGCTGTAGCGCATCTGGTGACGGGAAAAATTCGCGTCTTAAACGGGAAGCAGAGCGAATCAAGCAGTATTTCTAACGTGTGATTCGTTTGAAAGGGACCGGGAGAAAATCTTCTCTTAAGCGGATCAGAGAAATAATGTCGTCGCGTGTGAGCTACGGGGGACGTGAGGTCGATCTCCAGCAAGTTATAAACGAGCTAAGTGCAAAGATAGGTGAGCTTAGTCGAGAGGATGGATCGACGAGAAATAGTAAGGACTTTTCACTAATATCGACTATTGATGCCTTCTCCGGAGAAGCAGAAACGGTTGCCGCATTTTTTGAAAAGATCGAGAGAGCAGCACTGCTCAGCGGATGGGACGACGCGGATAAGCGACATGTAGTGGCATTGAGGCTGAGCGGGAATGCCGCAGAGTTTTACCGGAGTAAGGAGGAATGTAGGGAGGCGACGTCCTATGACACCCTTAAGGATATCCTCGTGGAAAGATTTCGGACAAAGAGTAGTGCTCGTTTCTACCGAGAGAAGCTGGCGACGATTCGGATGGGGGCCACGGAGGATGTGGAAGCCTTCGGTGATAGAGTCCGGGCCATAAACGCGCACACATACGAAGCAAGGGGATCGGCGGACTACGTCGCCGCTGTGCGATTTGAAGCGGACCAGCGCGCACTCGACGCCTTCCTCAACGGCCTACCCGGAGAATTGGGTCGTCAATGCCGCCTCACGGCACCTGAGACCCTCGATGGCGCCATCAAGCAAGCGGTGCGGATAAATGAGGTGGAGCGAAAAGTGGCGACCGAAACCCCAACGCGACGTGTTTTTCGTGCACCGGGGGATCTGGCATGCTTCTCGTGCGGGCGACCGGGACACTTGGCGCGGCAGTGTACGAGGGGACGACGCTGTTTCTCCTGCGGACGAGGAGGTCACCTTGCTCGGAACTGCGATACGCGGCGACCGGAGTATCAGCCGAAGGATTTAAACGAGTAAGGGGCCGTAGGCACCGGCGACGGCGGCCCCTAAGAGACATGTTATTTCCGCGTGTGATTTTGCCGGGTTGTGTTAATGATTTGGTAGTGATGGTAAAAGTGAAGGGTATCGCGAGAAGATTTTTGATTGACACAGGTGCCCAAGTGTCCTTGGTATCGAAAGATGCGTGTGGGACGTGGGGAGTCGGACCGTCGAGCTACCGTATTAAGGGAATCACAGGGGATATCTTGTCTGGATTAGGGGAAAAGGTTGTACAATTCCTAGTGAATGGAAGAGAATATTCGGCAGTGATGCAGGTTGTGAATTCGCTGGGAGACTTTGACGGTATATTGGGAATGGATTTCCTTCTGAAATATGGAGTTGTTCTTGACGTAGGTGGCGGGGTGATTAAAGTGGGGAAAGAACAATGGCGTGTGAGTGGCAAATTGGAGAATCCTTTGAGTTTGGGCTCGGCTGATCGTCAAATCGCGGCAACACCGTTGCTCCCAAGGGTGGAGAAACAGAAAAATTTGGCAAGATTAAGATCAGGGAACGCAAGTGACTTTTCTGTGTTTGCTAGATTGTTGAGAGCGGAAAAAATCCCGCCCGGTAGTGGAAAAATAATTAATGTCTCGCTTCCCTGTTGGAGTTTTGTGCCGGGAAGTAATGTTGTATTAGAGCCGAGTTTAGACATCCTCGAAGGATGTTTTGTGGCGAGAGGGTTAAGTCGGGTGACAGCTGATCGCGAGATACTTGTACAGGTCACAAACTTCAGCGAAGAGGATATTACTTTGCAGAAGGGCACGATTATAGGGCAAGTGGAGGATATTGAATTAAATAGTGATGCCGCGGATCTGAAACAGATAACTCGAGTAAGGGTGGTAAGACAAGAGGCAATAGAGTTGAATTTGAAGGAGAAGCTCAATCACTTAAGCAGAAAAGAAAAGAGTATTCTGGGTCCGATTTTAGAGGAGTTTCGCGATTTGTTTAACGATGGAGAGGATTTGCCGAAGACTAACGTAATGAAGCACAAAATTCCCACGGGTGATGCGAAGCCCATTTATAGAAGGCCTTATCGAATTCCACACCATCAGAAACCAATTGTGGAGCAGTTGGTGAGAGAACAATTGGAAGCAGGGGTTATCACACCTAGCTCAAGTCCTTGGGCCTCACCCATTGTAGTCGTTCCTAAGAAATCAACAGACGGCTCGCCTAAATACCGCTTCTGCGTTGATTTTCGGGAATTAAATGCCGTAACCACATCTGATGTGTATCCAATACCACAAATCGTAGACACGTTGGATAATTTGGGGCAATGTAAATATTTCACCACCTTAGATATGACGAATGGATATCATCAGATTCCTATGGACCCCGAATCCCAACCCAAGACAGCATTTAACGTTGAAAGTGGACATTATGAATACACACGATTCCACATCCTTACAACCTGCATAAATTCAACCCTTATCCACCCATTAATTCCTTCTCCCGGAGCCTATGCATGCATGTAGTAGGGGATACGAAAGGACACACTCAAGCGCCTTTTATGGGGAATACTGTATGTTTTGAGTTTAAATAATAGAAATTTCTCTAAGCCACATGATTTCCCATTATTACTAAAATTCTGGGTAATTTTTCCTGCTTGCCTATCCCTATTTCTATATTTATTTGAACCTCCATAGTATTTTAAGAAGTTACAGAATCTTTTCCTAAGCGCGACTCGTGTTCAACCATCTTTAAAATTTTTAACCGGATTCTCTCATAATATTGGCCTTTATGAGCTTATCTCATAGTCCATCAAGTAAGTTACGATTCATTCCAAGAGAGTGTTAAAACAAGCTACTCCTTCAAAATAAAATTCAAAAAGGATCAGGCCTGTGAAATGATTCTCCCACATAGGAAAATCTCTGCATAATTTTCCTCTACCTGAGTTATCTTTGAACGAAAGATTTTTATCAAAATTCATTTCTAAAGTCAGACAAATTTCAATACATAATTAAATTGATCAAACGAGGGATCCCACTGAATATTTAAATATGACACGCTAAAATCAATCAATAATTAAAATTGTCTAGCTAACTGTCCAGCGCTGCTGCGACACACAGTACTTTGCATGAGTTTCCTCTTTCAAGTACTCAGGTTTTTCCCACTCAATAATGCTTTTCCATGACGCCCAAAATTTGGGAAAACTACTATCACCATCAAACAAACGCGGCCTCACTTCCCCTGAATTCATTCCCTCAACCTAGCGACTTTTACATAGTGTGGTCTGCAGGATAAAAATTCCAGTTCTCTCACACGGGACACAGTTACTACATGAAATAAAGAATCCCTTGTAGTGAACACTGATTTAAAACACTAAAAGCTACATCTGCCATTATCAAAAAATCCATTTGCATGACCACTGTGAATAATTCCAACTGGAAATTTAAGTATTGAGCTCACCAACCAAGAAGCGGAAGACCAGCCTTTGGTGAAAGCGGTCCAAAGCAACAGCCCATATGTATGAAATGACCTCAGCTGCCTAAGCACCTTTAAAAGTTATTCTACTATCACGAAGGCTTTTAAAGGCTGCATTACAAAGTAGGTTTAAAGAATGCTATGAATTTAATCAAAACAGTTTTCATTCGACCTCTCATACGGTAGAATTTGAATAAATCAACGATTTAGCACATATTATGCAAATTATTGGTAGCGTTGATCCATCAAACCTATTATTTGATTTTGCAGGTATTTTACTTCATAATCCTCTACGTCATTACCAAGTAAATCCCCAAAGATCCCCTATCTAAGACAGTGCAAAGCCAGCATTGATACCTTGGATGATTAGAGAGGTAAATTCGGTAGATGTCTCGAGATAATCAATCTTAAAGCCTAACTAGAAGTAAGAAAGAATTCTATCAGAGGGAAGGGGGGTAAAACAAGTATTCCATTTTCTTAATCAACTACTAAACCAAAATTAGGATCGATAGCATAGAATAGACATCCTCATTGTAATTCAAAATTATGAGTAGAGGGCTAAGACGGAATGACTTATTTCTAAACCTTTAGTGCCGCTTACTACAATCTCTACAGGTGGCAGTTCGATCTCGCATTCTACTTTACCTCCGTCTTGTTGGCATTCCATTTCTCAAGAGGAATGATAACTAGTAATTATCCGAAGGGATTCATTACTTGTAACTCACATGATTTTTGGTAATAACTCAAAGCCAAAGGAAAACTACGAAAAGAATTTTCACGGAAATTAATAATTAAGGGAACTGGACTGAATTTTCACCACTACCTTCCACACTATAATCATTCAGCAAACTTAATCTTCACTAGCTACACATAAGCATCGAATCAGGGCTACAATAATTTACTACATGCATTGTTAATTAAGGTTAGTACTAGTAGTGTTTAAGAAATATTCATGCAAATATGAAATACATGCAAAATTTCATTCCACATTCACTCTGGAGTGCACTCCACGCACACACTATCACACACACGCACGTACTGAAGGTAAAGGTGAAAATTCAATCCTTACGTTGACACCTAAAAAGGCCATGGATGCTGATTCGATCGCATCAATCCGACAGATTTTACTTTAATGGACCACTATATTTAGCTGAAAGCTGTTCCAAAAGGAAAAATTATATTGAACAGTCCATTTATTTTCTTGCATTTTATAAAATTGGGGTTAGTTAATGTATTACGATACATTCCTCTATGTGATTGTTAGCAAATCGAAATGAATTAATGGCTAAATCCATCACGCGAGACTGGCACTGGCAACTACCGCAAATTAAATCGACTATATTCAATAAAGCGGTGAAACTCTAAACATTTAAACTATTCTGAATTATATCCTGGGGAACAATGATGACAAACACGATCATTTACAAATTAGCACAGGATGGGAACAGATTTATTTAATGGAATGGTAAGATGCTGGCTTAACACGTCTTCATTTACTTGGGGAACAAGCCCTGATACTACTAATCTATATCCTAATATATATTCAAACTTTATGTGAACATGAAGTTAACTATTCTCANATTAATTCTTAAATTTAACCACTTATTTTAAAAATCACTCCGTTAGTCTTTCCTTGGGTACGATGTTAACTGTCTGTATCGAGATTAACAGTCCGTATCTCAAAATACAGAAAATTCCGCGGAGTAATTCTTTTATACATTTAACATGCATTTTGTATTTATATATAAACCGAATGAGATGTTCCGTTATCCTCAACGGCGAATTTGAAAATTAAGTGAAAAGTTTTTTGAGAATTTAGAATTGCTAGTCTCGTTGATCTCCGATACCGATAATAAACAGCTGTTGCGGCTGCTTTCGAATTTTTTTACCAAGTGTGAGTGAAGACCAAAGTTCAGTCTCACTGGGGCCGACTTGGACAAATTTTTATGGCGACACGCGTAGGAAGAAGGGGTTAAGCTGAGTCATGTTTTCCTTCTCTGAAACAGTTAAACAACATTTATTCTTCGCCCACTTCTTCTACACCCGAGTTTTCATTTTCCATTTACCTATAAAATTAACAATTTTAATTTGAATAATTACCAAGGAATGGGACTTTAACAAACTATACCTATTCCCGTATCACTTCGTGCATACACCTGATAAATCGATGCATCAGTTTATATGCAAAACTTTATTAAATGTTTTCTTCATGAGAAACAAGTTCCATACAACTATAGATATTAATATCATGAGTGAGTATATAGCTATGTAAGGAAAAACATCGCAAGATGATTCCCGTGTTGGAAAACTAACCTTTTTGATCGTTTTCATCGTATTCCCAGCATGAGTCGAACCTGGTGTAATTTAGATTCATTCCAATTATACGATGGAAGTAGTTTAGAATTTGGGTATATTTCAACGGTATTTTAATTTCATATAAAAAAATCAGTCTCTTCATTGACCCTGAATTAGCAACCTACTCTAAGCGCAAAACTGATGCGTTGAATTACCAGATGAATACAAGAAGTGATATGGGAATAAGTATATTTTGATGAAGTCCCATTTTTTTGTCATTATTTAAATTAAAATTGTTAATTTTTAGGTAAATAGAAATGCATGTCATTCTACGCCGCATAAACGCAATTACATCTTTGGGCAAATACATTTTCAATTTTCAGGTACTCGGGTGTGGAAGAATGAAGATGTTGATGAAGGATAAATGTTGTTTAAGTCTTTCAGAGGGTCATAACACCTACAATACGATTCCGCTTAGCCCCTTTTTTCTATGCTTTCTATGCGGTGTCGCCATAAACATTTGTTCCAGTCGGCTTATGTCGGAATGATATAATTAGGGTGATACGGCATGACTAGGTGCCCCTAAGACGACAGCTATTGTAAAGCCGGACACCACTTCATATTATAATTTCCCGTTTATATCATCTAAATTCTCGCCATCATGAATCGAATAATTTTCGTGGAGTTTACATAGTGGAAGCAGCATAATTTAATTTGTTTCATCTCTTTACATCAAGTCGTTTTTCAGACAGAAAGGGGGACGGACAGACATTTTGATTTCATATATATATAAATATATGATATTTATTACTTAAAGTATCCTTGGCTAGAATAATGACATTTTTCGGAAATACCCCTAAAAGGAATGCTACTAAAGTACTTTTTACGTCTTTTTTATGGTTACTTCATGTTAATTACCAAATTAAATTAGAAATATTGGCCTTCGAAATCTTGGAAAGTACCGATGGAAAGAAAATTGAAAAGGGTTTCATTTCATCGCGTAATTCGCGTTCGATTCGGAATTGTGAGAAATCGAATTAATTACGAAAATGTTGCGATACTAAGAGTACGTGGTTGTAAACTACCCGTCGCCCTGACTACCAAGACGAACGTCGAATTCCATCTCGCGCATTCTTCCGTAAGAATACATTGTTCCAGAATTAATTGTAAGGAAATGATCGGCATCTTTAGGGGATGATTCCATTTGTGATTCCAGTAGTTACAATTACGATAAAGAACGTAGGGACACAGTAAAAACCATGCAGGTGAAATTCTAACCAACCAGATTTTCAAAAGGGGAATTGCATATTTCACGGTAGCAATCAAGAAGGCGAGAAAACATGATATTTATCAAAGAAGAAGGAGAAACGGAAAATAATTATAAGAGATGTGTTGCAAAAATTAACAATGTAGCTGTACAAATTTCGCTGTAGCGTGTTTTCTGTTAAATCCCATGAGTTACTATCGGTTCAATCCAATTTTGTAAAGTTAATTTTTGGCGTCCAATTTATATTTCTCACTACAGATTCTATCATTATTGATGTCTATAAAAGTTGAAGGATTATATTTAATTATTCAGAAGGATCAAATATATAAAATAATAGCTTATTTTTTTCGATTTTCCTAATCGTTTCAAGTCTGACGAATACAAAAGTTAATTTATTATAATTTCCATACCAAACCAAAATAAGGATCTTGTGATAAATATGTTCCACGTATTTTTCGGCAACATTCTCATTATTTGAAATTATTTATAGCTCTAAAGTGTATTGTTCAAATTATTAAACCACAANTATATATATATAATTTTGATTTTAATTCAAACTCCTCGTCATATCCTAGCCATATACTACAAAGCCCCTTGGAGGTGGATGATAGCTCCTTTAGCACCCCATTTTATCTGGCTAGACTAATATTTGAAATGCAATGCTACATTTAGAATTGCGATTGGCAACCTAGAAGAAAACGCTGCCTACGACTGCCAAGAATACGGTTATATAACAAATATTTGACGTGACATCTGGATATTTCTCGTAATTCGTCTACTTAAAAGAATGTGTGAGTAACTTCGAGACGAAAATTCCAGGCTTTGAACAGAAAACTGATTCTCAAAATTTGAGAAAGGACCACCCTCTCAATTATGTCGCAGTCTCCCCCGTACTTCTTGAAACAAATAAACTCTTTTAAGTAATTTAATTTCCCAATGCTGATAATTATGACTAGTGGTAAGCATGATATATGTTATTAATCCATAAGTATCCTGAACGTAACACTTTTTGAAGTAGCAATCTCTCCATATCGTCAAGATTGCATCTTACTTTATGCGTTGGAAGAATGAGTTAAAGCTGTTAAATAAACTTGACACTAATAAGGAAAATTTATGTAGTGAAAGTTTGTCTGCGTACGTCTGTTAGCCCTGAACACGAGAACAAATGGCTTCACAGCTCTCAAATGTAAATTTCATCCTCCACTAAAATAGGCTACTCTTCATGTATTAAATGGCCTCCTGTTCGAATCCATCCGAGAAGGAGCGTTTCTATTAGTAATGCAGAGGTTATTATATCGCTTACAATCTATTGCTTCTTATGCAAAATTAAATTAGAAAAAATAGCCGTACCAAACAAGAAATGTCACTAAAAGAAGCGATAGTAAATACGGGCATTTAATTACTCTTGTTAAATTAAATGAAAATTTTCTATTTATAAACAACCCGTCCCCTAAACGAAGAACGCAATCATTGAAGACATTTTCCAATATTTTCGATATTGGATTGTAGGCTCGTATTTGTTACTATATAATGATATATTTTAGGGTAATATACACTGTCCATTCTCCTTAGTACATTCCATTGAGTTTAACTAAATTTCGCGTACTGACAACTTGTAAAAGGGAAAAAACGCTTAGCAGATTCACGTAAGTAATACGGCAGGCTTGGTCTCATATCCCTCAAAATAGCTTTGCAGGCAGGCAATATTTCTTTGAAAAAATTAATTTAATTTAGTCCTATTAAATAGAGACAAGTTCCAAATGTATGGAAAACGAATAATTCTTATATTTGTCGGTATATGAAACTGCAGAATAGTGGAACTACATGGACAGAAAATGGAAAGATTTAGTACAGCTAGTACCTCAGTCAGATATTAGTGTAGAATAAGTGTACGTAACTAAAGGAAAATTACGCGCCATGTTCAGAACAGTGCACTTACCGTTTTGAATTCCCTCCTAAAGAACAGTCTTGAACGAAGTAACACCGTATTCTAACCCACTCTAACCGTTCGACAGGCTGGCGTAGTGGGTCGAGGCACCTAGGTGCGACGCTACTGTCTCGGGTTCGAATCCGGTCGCGGTCGCTTCTTGGATTAGAGGGCCGCCAACCCCACCGGAAGCTTTTTCTTCATCCTAACTTCGGAATAAACGGATTGGAGCCCGTACTTTAGTGTTGCGGGCGCCTCAAACCCGCACCCAGCCCTCGAACCCGCTTGGCGGGCGGCCAAATCGTTTAATTGTATTACTTTCCTCGGTTTTTCTTTTTCGCCTGCAAAAAAATTCAATTTCAAGTCATTCCTATTTGCCACTTTCAAAACATCGCACTGCTGGGCTAAAATTTAAAATCATTTTAAGAAACCAGTTAACCTACTTACAACGACATTTAATTGAGAGTGGATTGCCTGTATTTTAAAAATCATTTCACAGCTTATGCCCAGCAGTGCGAAGGAAAACGCAGAAATGAATTATTCGTATATATGTTGACATTGAACAACTAAATTATCTAATCCGCGCAGACGACGAGACAAAACATCTAAACAGGCCAATTGCATTTATACATTCAAATAATCATGAAAACTTAAACCATTGCTAACGGAAAAGATCTGAGTCGCATTCTCTTCTCTTCAACAGCAGTCAACATATAAACTTACCCTCCAAAATACCTCTGTAACCCATGCGGGAAGATCACCAAGGATCACCCTTTTGTATGCAACATTTATAGGCGTTCATCTCATGGCCATGAAGAAGATGAGTATCAGAAACCGAAACGTTTTATTTTTCCCATCTCTGTCTTTTCCACTACAATATCTCACTAAATCCCGTAATTTGCAAATCACGAGTTAGAATTAATCACAGTGGTAATGCAATACGGATTCCAGATAATTCCACCAGTCTCCTCACTGTATCATTTTAACTTTTACTGCAATATTATTTACTCTAAGATATGGCTCTTTGAAAAATAAATATATATAAAACGAAAATTTGGGTACTCTAACACTATACTCTCTATCATCAATAATAAGGAAAATGGGGTGTCAAAAAAATTAATGAAATTGAATATAATATCTGATCCTTAATACTTCAAAACACATAATTACTTCTACCATTTTTACTGTTGATCAATTGATTTCCTGACGAAATTATGAAATTTGTCTGACTTGGATCTAAAAGGTAAAAAGGTTTTTTTAAATGAATCTTCCACGATTCAACAAGAAAGACTAGTTTCTTTATATCGCTGAGTTTGTGGAATTGTAAGGAATACTTTATTTTACTTCATTAAGTATGTGCAATGTTGTTGCAAGCTCACAAGACATACAGGTAAAGTTCTTATTCTTGGCCCTTATTCAAACATAAACTACATTTTTTTGGGCAATTATTGACTTTGAGATGCAGAATTAAATGGGAAACAAAAATCTCTGGATGCACACTTCTAAGTTATTCGAACACGGTAGAATCATTTACAGGGAATAGGGTAATCGTTGTGCACTTACGTTTTGGGAATTGCAATTATACCCCATGACTATATTCGAAGCAAGGGAAGAGTAAGTTGTCTAAAGACGAATCCTCTACTGCATGCACACATAGGGAATGGCATATAGCTTAATGCATGTCCTAACGAAATTTCCAGATCCATAGGCAGTCCTGTTAATTGACTGGTTGCTAAAATTCTTAAGAGCCTAAGGGATAATCGACTGGAATTTGAAGTTCGTGAAACTAGTTATATAGATGCGATCCTTTACTCCAAATAATTAATTACCCATTGTCTAGAACGCCCATGGCGGCATAACTGTACCATACTCGAAATTCGAGTCCATAGATGCCAGACGCTGGACGATAGGCAATAAACGCTCAATGCATCGCGGGACATAAGAATCGCTAGGCACCTGACTTAAATCTCGTGTAGCGATACGCTAGACGTGAGCCACGACAAGATATACGCGCTAAATTTCGAGAAGCGTCTATCATCTAAGGACGCTTGTCCTTAGATGATAGACGAGGGATGCTAAGCGCGACACGAAAAACGGAAGTCGGTGAATTCGACCCTAGACGCGAATAACTACATGCTATACGCTAAATAAATATGCGAGACTCCAGATACAAGGTGGTCGAAGCCATACGCTAGACGCTGTAAGAGAAAATACTGATTTATTTAAAGTGCATAAGGTTGTAACAAAATATATANCTAAATTGCTAGGCAAAGGACGGTAGTAGCCACAAGGTTTACGTGAGACACTAAACGGGAAACGCTAGACGTGGGACACGGCGCCAGACACACAAGATACGGGACGTTGAACGCGAGAAGTTATACACTATGCACTGCGCGCTAACGTCAGATAAGAAAACGTTAGACGCTAAGCAGGAATAGATAGCTCTGAACGCAAGATACTGCACGTTGGACTATAACTGCTAGACGTTGAACGCGCGATGCGTTACGTTACACAAAATATACCACACGCGACCTAGACCTAGATGCTGCACGTTAGACTAATTGATAGACATTAAATGCGAGACGCATTACGTTGAGCAAAACATGCAGAGAGCCAACGCGCTAGGCCCTAGACGGTATATAAAAAGTGAACAGACGTTAAACAAGAGATGCTAGCCGCAAACGCTAGACAGTAGATTTTACACGCTAAAAGCGAGACGCTATACAGAGGAAGTTAGGTGTCTGACGCTAGTAACGGTACGATAGGCGCAACACGCATGTTGGTAGACACTAGACGAAAGACGTAACAGCAAGGCGTTAGATACGAGACACTGGACGCCAGACGATGGACGCTTGTCGTAAGACGTTTATCGCTACAATAAAGTTGCGAGTCGCTATACGGTTGGACAGCAGACGTTAGACGCGGGACGGTACATTCATTTAACGAAAGTATTCGCGCGAGAAAATAGACTCCGGACGCTGGAAGCCAAACAATAGATGCGATTTACGAAACTCTAAACTCTAGAGTATAAGTGAGACACTAGACGAGAAACGCCACATTCGAGACGTTACTCCCAATACGCTAGGACATATACGCTAGATAAAAAGATAGTAGAAATTTTACGCGAGCCGCTAGACACCAACGCTTGATGCTAGACGCTGTTCACGACGCGATAGACGCAAGACGCTAGGTTAGAGAATCTATTCCCAGGAAGTGAGACAAATGACGCTAAACGCAAGACGCCAAACCCTTAACGCAAGGCCCGACTAACTCGACGATTGCCATTAGACACTAAACGTTAGAACTCGGACGCTGTTTTTTTACCACTAGAACGCTATACGGAGGATGCTCTAAGCTAAATGCTAGACGTCTTATGCAAAGCGATAAACGCATGACGCTTAGCAATTGACGCTAGACGCGAACCGCCAGACAAGAGACGCTAGGCACAACACCTTAAACATTACACGCAATCGCTCAACGCTTGACTTTAGACGCTAGAGGCGAGCCGTATACCCATCCCTCAGTTACTCTAGGCGCTTGCTTAAATTACCTCACCCTACGTTTTGCTCCTAATGACTGCATATGGAATTAGGAAGGGATCTTAGATAATTGGCCAGTAAAGAACTATTGACGACTATAAAGAATATTTACGTCAAGTGCCACGTTAGTCTGCTGAACAGATACCATATTACAGTAAAATCCGGTTGAAAAGTTTTCCGGGATGTAAGATTGCACCTTAGTGGGAATAAACTATTAAACCGGATGATGTAAAGCTCGTCGCCTTACATCATAATGTTGAAGAATGCTCTGCTTGTCGCACAAAGAGACGGTCATAGTTACCTGCTTAGTTACAAATTCCATTCCTCAGCACGGAATAAAGGAAAAGAAAATCACTTTTCCATTATATTCACAGTTCATTTATTTCTTCCCCGATGGATTTCCGCAACTCCTCGCTAATACTGTGAATTTTATTATTTGATCGGATTACGTGAGAGCAAAAGTTACGTACATGATGCAATAAATGTGGAACAACAACGCGCTGATTGTTGAATGATTCCATAGATACATTGGTATTTTTGGCCATACCTTCTTTTCTTCTCCGGAAATAAGTCGATGGGATACATTAGGGTCAATAGGAACCGCGTTAGAGCAAGGAATATGAGAGACGACTGTGGAGATAGATAACGACGATACTGATAACGAAAAAAAATTGGTCTATCAAAGAAGGTGGGCATTCGGTTAAAGCTTGCTGTAGCGCATCTGGTGACGGGAAAAATTCGCGTCTTAAACGGGAAGCAGAGCGAATCAAGCAGTATTTCTAACGTGTGATTCGTTTGAAAGGGACCGGGAGAAAATCTTCTCTTAAGCGGATCAGAGAAATAATGTCGTCGCGTGTGAGCTACGGGGGACGTGAGGTCGATCTCCAGCAAGTTATAAACGAGCTAAGTGCAAANAGTCGCGATACGCTAGAGCCAACGCGCAAGGCCCTGGACGTTAAATAAAATGTTATTCGACGTTAGCTAAGCTAACCGCGCGGCTAGCTAGCCGCGAATGCTAGACGCTACATACTGCACGCTAAACGCGAGACGCATTACAAGACAAGTTAGACGTTTCACGATCAAGGCGATACGAAAGACGCAACACGCGAAATGGTGAACGCTATAACAGACACGCTAAGCGCGAGGCGTGATATGCCTGACACCGAAGGCCACACGATGGGCTCTTGTCGCAGGAATTTAAACGCGAAACGGGAGAGGCTAGTTACTAAAATTACTAATACACTAGACTCTAGACGCGAGACGGAAGATTCATCACTCGAACGAAAACACGCGAGATGCTAAAAACCAAGCAATAGACGCGAAACACGTAACGCTCAGCGCTAGACGGTAGAAGCTAGACACGAAAGGCTAAACGCAAGTGGTATATTTAAGACGTTCCCTAGAGACGCTAGACCACATACGTTAGTCGCTACGCGTTTCATGTGTTACGCTACACGTGGGCCACGAAGCAAGGGTAGCGTAATCTCATACCCATGATACGGGACGATACGCACGAGAGGTAGGACCCAAGGCGCTAGGTCCTAACGCGACATAAAAGACGGTACATGCTAATCGCGAGTAGGAAGCCGTGCATGCTAGGTAATAAACGTGAGACGCTTATCGGTAGACGTTAAACGCGAGACGCGTTTCGTTAAACAGAAAATAAAAGAAGAACCCTTGACGCAACACGTTCAATGCGAGGCGCCAGGCGCAATACGTTTTGCGCTAGATGTTAAACCCAACATAGGAGTTTTGAGTCGCTGAACTAAGACGTTTGAGGCGGACGCTAGACGTGAGACACTACATGTAAAATATATATGCTAAACATATAATGATATGTAATATTCGCTATACAAGAGACTTTAGCTACGAGACGCTAGATCTCTAAATCTCTCGCACCTACCATCCAGAGATGGTAGGTGCGAGATGCAGGATGCTAGACGCTATATGATTTAGGTGGCATGCTAAATGCGACACTGAAGTAGCGATTTGGTGATTGCGACGCTATACGCGAGTTACTGCATGCTATATGTTAAATTAAAGACGCGAGACTCTACACACTAGATGGTTGAATCCATACGATAGCCGAGATATGCGAAATGATCAGCGCTAAACGTAGGTCAAGACACGCTAGACGCAAGGCGCTTAATGAAAGACGCTACATAAGAGATGCAAAGCGCCAGAAGCTAGTTTCTACTGTGATGTATATTAGAGGCAACACACGTTAGACGCTAGTCGTAAGACATGACACCGGAGATGAAAAATGTACGACGCTAGACACCACACCCGCTTGTCAACGCGCTAGGTCCTAGACGCGAGATTTAAAGTGAGTAGATGCTAGTCGAGAGACGCTATCCCCGAACGCTAGAAGCTAGGTGCTACACGCAAAACGCGAGACGCTATGCAAGAGAAGTTAGATGTTAACGCTAGAAGCGATACGATAGACGCAACACGAAAGATGCAATACGCTAGATTCTAGTCTTTAGTTGCGAGACGCAGGACGTAGACGCTAGATGATAGACGCTGGATGCTAAACGGGAAACGATAGATATTCAAATTTAATATGGAAACTACGTTAATAAAAATACTTCGTAACTACGTAAATATAAAATAAATTAATATAGGAATCTAAAAGTAAATATAAATGACATTTATTAAAAAATACATCATTACCAAAACAATCTGAAATGTCTATTTTAGTTATATATTAAATATTTTTAATGAATATTTTCAATAATATGTGAGATGTAATAAAATTTACTTCGATATCATTTTTTAAAGTCAATGAAGTATTTACTACTCACTCAATTAATGCACTATTTCTTCCAGATTTCCTTTGAATGCCACCTTTGTAGCCATAGGAATGTTCATCGAAACCTGTATGGGGAAACGAAAAAATATATTGTATTGCTGTATAGTGATTATTACAGGGATAACATTCATGCAGATGGATATTGACAATTAATTAAAACTAGAAACTTAGATTGTGCAAACTTTCTTCTTCCACAATGGGGCAAAGATGTCATGGAAAGGCAACCAGTAATGAGAATACATAGGAGCTGGGAGATAGGTAAGTTGTTAATACAACATCTTCTAGTACCCTCCTGGCTTTAGGTAAGATAAATCTCACCCTACTGAGTTAATCAACACT
>KZ308255.1:389488-406473 GCA_000376725.2 Ladona fulva | reverse complement strand
ATGAAATTTGAAACAAACAAAATATAGTAAAAATAAATAAATACAGAATTTCAAATGTTAAAAACAAAGACATTTATCAATAAGAATGTTAAGCCCATAACAATCTGAAACTGACACCATAAGCATTGAATGTTGCTATAAAATTTTCTCAAAATAAACAATATTGAATTCTAAAGGGGATGTAAAACTTTTACTATCATTTCCATTATTTCAAATTTCATATTTTCCATGTGAAAAATCCATTCCATTCTTCCAGTATATGGTTATCATGATTTGACGATTTTAGGACTTTTAGGACAAATTGGGTGTACTCTGGATATCATTTCTTAGTGAGAAAAATTCTAAGTAAAACTGACAGCTTATTCTATATTGCTGAATTCTAATTGAAGGTATTTGATTAAGAAGGCAATAAAATAACATTTAAACTTTGCTAGTACCTGAAATCACTTATCTAAATAAGGAATTGCTCATGCAGGAAAAATCAAGGTAAATTTAAAATTTTTAAATTAAAAAGTTTCTTGTAGTAATTCAGACTGATTGATATAAAATTCATTAAAAGTCAATGCAGAAATTAAATAATTCTAATATACCCAACTTAAAAACATATTTCTTCTCAAATGATACATATTTAAATCAAATTTACCAAATTATATCCATTTTTTTCTCTGAGATTCTTATCTGCAAGAATGACATAAACTTGTACAGCAAAATTCAAATTATAGTGACATAACATCAGGTTAACAAATTCTAACTGGGACACAGTTACACCAATCTCTTCTTTGAAAATCATTTCCAAAAATTTAATTCTACTGCAAGCTTAAGGATAAAGTTATAAACTGAAATTTCATTCAGTCTACATTCCTTAATCCATAATGAGACAAACCTTACTTGTGTATGTATAGTAAAGTAAATTGCTTTTAAATATTTACATAGTAAAACCTAATCCCACTTGGTCATCAGAAAACTTCACTCATTATGAGTGTCAAAATCACTTCTCATTCATGATTGCTATTTAGTAAATAACTAAAAGGTTAGCTAAAACCTAAACAGGAATGGAGCCTTCAAAGAATTAGAAAGCCTAATTACCCAAAAATAATCAGATATCTCACAGGGATCTAAAGCAATACCGAATTTACATGATTTATTCTGTCTTCCTCAAAAACCAACTCTAAGCATTAACCCTATGAACTTAGTTAATTCTTGCAAACAAAAATGAAAATATCCAATGGAATTTATTTCAACTAATCGATTTCAAAACTTATGTATTGTGCTAAATAAATAACCTTACAAAGTGGAAATCTTTTTAATTAAATTTGCATTATTTGAATCATTTACTGCCCATGGAACAAAGAAAGCAACTCCAGACCAGTAACTCATTTCAAGAGTAAAGGACTTTTAATATTCCATTGATGGAAGATGGGATATGGGAATATTGAAATTCTAAGGAAGGAATTAATAAATGTAATGTTACTAGGGTCAAGACAACCTATGACCATAAGTTTAAAATCCCTTAATTTTCCCAACTACATGGTTGCCCCAGGTTGTTATTCTCATAATTTGAAATATACAATTGAGAGGTAATTATATGTTCTAACGTCCTCTATAGAGCAATTAGGTAATTTACAAATTAAATGAGCCAATAAAATACTATGCAACTCAAGCTCACAGTCCTTTATATATTTGATTCCTTGTTCTACAAGGAAGTAGTTATTTTTATTTCCCTACCCATCCCTATGACTTCATCTAAATTCCTTTTATTCACTGAACATTAGTCCTTGAAACGAAACAAGGAAAGCAACTCCAGACCAGTAAATCATTTCAAGAGGAAAGAGCTCCGAATATTCCACTATGAAGACAAGATATGGGAATATAGTAATTCCGAAAGAGCAGATAATGAATGGAAGGCTACTTCGGTCAAGTCACCTATGAATGTTAAGTCTAAACTCCCATAATATTCCCAACTACATGGTTGCATCTTAAATTGTTATTTCCAGAAAACAAATAATGAATGAAAGGTTTAACAAAAAATATGTTCTTTATATAACATCCTATATACAGCAATAAGACTACTTACAAAGTTAATCCTTTGATATTTTACTATGCAACTCATGTTTACAGTCCCTAATATATTTGATTCCTAGTTCTATAAGGAAGTAGTTTCCTTTATTTACCTTCCCATCCCTATGCCTTCATCTAATTTTGTTTCATTCACTGAATATGAGTGTAATCAATATGCTCAAGCTTCACTTGGTGGAATGCCATGATGAAATAAATATGAAAGTACTTTGTAGTTTCCACAAGAAATGTATATTTCTTGAAACATATATTTCTTGTGGAAACTACGAAGTACTTTCATATTTACTGAATATGAGTCCTTCAGAGCATCATTCCTAAAATTATACCCTTAGCATTGGATTACTAGGCTAATATCAGAAAATCAAGGAATTGGTATTTCAATCCTTTACTCACTAAGGAAAAAATATCACAAAATAATCTGGTACTATTAAGGAAATACAAAAGGGCATATTTTTATGACTTAATGTTAAGCCACTTGATATTGGACAAAAATGATCTAATAATATTCTAAGTTA
Organism: Ladona fulva; assembly: GCA_000376725.2. Classification (NCBI taxonomy): domain Eukaryota; kingdom Metazoa; phylum Arthropoda; class Insecta; order Odonata; family Libellulidae; genus Ladona; species Ladona fulva. The sequence goes on along the minus strand of KZ308255.1, from coordinate 403,882 downwards.
GAAGGCAATCTATACTGCTTATAGTCGAGGGCTTGAGAAACTACTGGAAGATAAGTTATGTGAAGCAAAAAATTCTGTTTAGGGGTTGTCAACTGGAATATTAATGAAACTGACTCCTAACTATAGTTATGCTACTTACAGTTTCCCTAGCACAGCTTGAAGACATGGATATATATTTTCCTTTCAAATGAAATGTTACATTAAAGGGGATGAAACAGAAAAGTTGTAATCCCTAACAACTGATTCTTTTCTATGAATTTCTATAATATTCAAGAGGATTTACAATGATCTTTTCATCTCTGTGACATGTTGGTATTATTAAATGTGGGCAACACAAAAAGTTTTCAGCTCTAGTATTATACTAACTGTTGTACTAACTGTGCAAAGCCTAAGCAAGAATAATGATATTTATTAACCAGAGGAAAATTATAGTTACTGTTAAAACATGATGAAAAGGATTGAATTTCCATCTATACCTTCCACACACACATCCATCACCATATTTAAACACAAGCAATACCTGCCCCCACATATTCCATCCCTAAACCAGACCCCAAGCATAAGAGATTTAGCCCAAGGACATAGATAGTCATCCCACAATATCAATCATCCACACCACATTGCCCACCATCACTCTCCATTCATACATTGGTAAGTGGGTACTCCAAACATACCTACTTTCAATCACACACAAAAAGGTAATTTGGAAATCCAATCCTTTCTTTGACACTCTTGCAGAAAATATGATTCAAATTTAAATGCTATCATTGCTACTGATTCCACTTTACTATATGCACAGGGTTGTAGTTTGACAATGATTGTCGGGGTAAATAGATTTGACCCTCAACATTCATGCCAAATAATTCACGAGAATTATAAAAGAATAAGCGTGTTATACTCAGGGTGGCTTACAGCTACTTGATACAAAAGTATTAAGGCCGTTTTAGGGAGAATGTCAGACCAATGAAATTATTCCGATGATTATTTTAAATCATAAATGTCATCTCTTAACTGAGAGCTAAGGAGCTAATAGAAAAATCTTTATCCTATACCTTCAAGCTGTTGCCTTGTTCTAATATGAAGTATTGCTTTAACATCTAAGGCAAGCTCTCCCAATATTCAAATTAAATTGACTCCTTAAGCCGTTAGATGTAAAGATAATAAATATAAAACTTATCTTTGGTGTGTTTCTCTGTTGCCTTTGGTATGGTCCAGTGGGTATAGTCGAGGAACGTCGCAGGGAAGCACACACATATCAAGGTACTATATATGCATTTCAAGAACTATGTTCTCATCTTCAGTAGTTTAAATATTAAGTGTGTTTTTCGCAGTATTTAAATCTTGATTTTTTGTGGTGTGACGTAGTAGTGTAAACAAATGGGAGGAAGGGATTAGGCCGCGGTCACTATTCATTGTTGGTTTTTGTTACGAAAGTATTTTCATACATAAACAAAAACCAACAATNCCAATCCCTTCCTCCCATTTGTTTACACTACTACGTCACACCACAAAAAATCAAGATTTAAATACTGCGAAAAACACACTTAATATTTAAACTACTGAAGATGAGAACATAGTTCTTGAAATGCATATATAGTACCTTGATATGTGTGTGCTTCCCTGCGACGTTCCTCGACTATACCCACTGGACCATACCAAAGGCAACAGAGAAACACACCAAAGATAAGTTTTATATTTATTATCTTTACATCTAACGGCTTAAGGAGTCAATTTAATTTGAATATTATTCTAACAGCCGTGTCTCTTTCTTTCCACAAGCTCTCCCAAGTAATTCAGTTGCGGAATAATCTTTGAATAATAGTAATCTACCTCCCAAATAAATTCTATATTCCCCCTGCTAAATGAAAACAATTTCTGCATTTCTAAGAGAGAACTTATATTCTCCTAAATATCTATGTAAAAAAATCGATATAAATATCTATGTAAAAATATGTATATAAAATCTGACCACCATAAACCGAACTTCATAATTTATTTGCATATCTCCTAACTTAATTGACTTAGATCCTTAGCAACCAATGCCATTGGTCATACCCTACTTTGACATTCTGTAATGAATAAATTGGTGTCTCCCAACACTTTTGCAAACATTGATGCAATAATGGAATTTTATGATGAGGGACAAAAATATATTTCATAGCTCTGATATACAGATGATAATGTTTTCAGGGATTAATTTACATACAATTCCCAAACGATTGAGGGAAATCTAATTTATTTCTTTGGGAAGAGTTGAAATTTCTATGGAGGGTATCAGAGTCAATTTCTAGTTCTAAAAGCAGTACTCATTTACAGCTGTGTCAAAAACTGTACATTGCCTTAGGGCCAAGAGGATGAGTTTGAGTTTCACACTTAACACTTCTCTACTAGTACACTAGATTTTCTCCAACACTACTATTTGTCATCTAAGTCTGATTGGTCAAAAAAGATAATGTGCATGCAAAAGAAGAGTTGCCAATAATCGCAGAAGCAATAGCTGTTAAAAAGTAGTACGGTAATGGGGTATTAACTCTCTTAATAATCAAAAGTGAGTTTTTACCAATAATTGAACATAGATTCCTATCACATTCAAAATCTTAATAACCTGTCATTAGGCATTCTGCAAAGATGCAAATTAGTAAGCAATCATGAATGAGAAGTGATAATATCTCATTTAATAAATTAACTGAAATAATATTAAATCAAACCAGGATTTATGAATATGAATGTTGAGTTCTCCTAATTTTTAGCTTATGTTACTTGCAAAATGAGATTAAGAAAGCCATAATTGAAGGTTCTTTTACATTCTCATTACAGGATCCCCCCCCCCCCAAACTACCACATGATAATGAGAAAGGCATATGAATAACTTATGATCCCATACCTGAAGCATATACTAACTTAAGGGGAGCTTCGTGCAAATTATTTCTCAAAAAATATCATTACTTCTTTAAAGTTAGATAAGACCCAGATCTTAACAACGTTCTCTTGCAAATAACATCCCAGGGAAACTTGTTATGGTTATTTGATATTGCTATATTTCTAACACATGACAAAATAAATATGGAAGCATTCCAAAAGGGATTGCTCACTAAATGACTGACATTATGTTTATCCTAAAGTGGGAAGTCAACATTGTGCCAGTATTTATTCCTAATATTTTTCTAATTTAATCATTAGTTATAGGAAAAGGACATATATTTAACTTCAAACTAAGCCTCCCCTACCACATGCACACAAAGAGTGTATCATCATCAGTATGAACAGAATCAAAATTCTACCACTACAAATTAAAAGCTGTAATATGCACAAAAGAGGTTCATCAATAGGGTATAGCACAAAGTAACAAGAGAAGACAATGTACAGAATCAAATACAGAAACAAGTATTTCGTCAACTTCTATCTAGAAACAAGGAAATCAATGCAGTGAGAATAAAATGATGTAGGAATACAAGGGTAAAAATAAATTAAAACATGGAAGTATTTAAATAAAGTGTAATAACCAAAACAATCTGAAACTGAGTCATTAAGCATTTCATGCTGCTATTGAATCTTTAAAAAAAAACTATTCTGCATGTGGTAGGGGATTTAAACATTTTACTAGCATTCTAATTTAGGTGTAAAATCACCTGGATTGGTTATAGAACATTGGTATCATGATGTGAGGTTTTTAGGATTCTAAATGTATCAGTCTGCAAGATGCTATCAAATACAAACTTATATGAAGCATTCCCTACCACATGCAGTATAATGTGTCACATAAAGGAAAAACAGATATTGGGCATATGATTTAGCCTTAAGTGTATTATATTTTTTGTTAGAACCTCATACACTTTATGTGAAACTATTTAGTTAGTATTTTAGAGGAAGGATTTGAGGAATTAAAAAAATTTAACAGAATAAACCTTATAGTATCATATAAAGTCAATGTTTAGTAATTGCTTAACCTACCGCTTGTAGTGGATTTCCTTTGATGTCCTTCCTTGTAGCTATAAGAATATTCCGCGATACCTGTATGGGGATAAGAAAAATATATTGTTATTAGTGAACAGTTATTGTAGCAGGGGTGATATTTTGCATAGCAAGTGACAATTTGTTAAAGCTAAGAACTGAGAATGCAGATAGTTAACTTGGCTCTTTCTTCTTCAAAATAGCAAAGACAGTAAAATGGTATAGTAGATAACACATCGGTGAGAAAAAGGAAATCAGTTGTGATAATATTTTCAATTTGGGAGTTAGGTAAGGTGCTAATACAAACACTACCACCATGTTACTGCCCGGCAGCAAGTTGAAAATCTAACTCTATTGTGTTAAACAATATTTATATTCATTAAACATTAATTCCAAAAAAAGTCTAAATGATGTTAAAATGACATGAAGGTGGGTTTCAGAAATTCAATGTCTTTAATGAGACAGATTTTATCATTTCGATATTTTAAGCTTACATTATCTAAGATTCTCAGAAAATGTATATCCAGATTATTGCAACAATTAGAACAAAATTCGTCTTCTTTGTCATTCTCATAGAATTTGTTAACAATCTGCATGAAGCTTGATGTAAACTGTCATAAATTTTGGTTAGATATTTTTAAATTTAAATTTGGGTCTATTATGATGCAAAATACCTATTATCTTATACTAGTAAACACCCAAGTCAAGCATGACAGCATTTAATTTAACTTATTTTAAAATTATATTTGGTTCTACTATACCAAGAGATGGCAATTTAAAGTCTACAGCAATTTAATGTGTTTGTGACCGGTAGATGTCTATATGATTCTGGATAGATTCCAAGTGAATTAACTCATGATTAGACGCATGAATGAATATTATATCAATGTTAACTATGATATAGATATTAATAAACCTTACATATTTTTATCTTTCAACCATAAAATTAGTTTTTAAAATGTTTACGTTTTCTAACCAATGATTCTCCAATTAAATTCCAAGCGTATTCTTGTAAGATAACAAAAATGACAATAATGGATAAATAACCGGAATTGAAAAACACGTCGGTCAAGGATGATGAAACTTAATGCAAAACTAACACATAGACTATTATGAGTGAGGGGCTCCCGGATAGCCAAGTGGGCAGCGCGTTCGACTTCTGTGAAAGCGGTCCCGGGTTCGATTCCCGGTGGGAGACCATGTGCGAAAAGACCTAAGCTGTCGAAGCACTTTTAATAATACTACTACTATTATGACTGAACATGTGACTTACTGATGCCCTATTTTTTATAAATACTAATCAGGATAGAATCTAAAGGAAAGAATAATAGCAGAATCCTCAAGAATTTACTAGATTTCATTGAAAACTCTGCCGTTTGTGAAAATCATATAAATACACAAATTTCACTTGTTCACGTTGAAATTTAGTTCGTCTCCAAAAATTCTTCCTTAATCTTCATCTTACTCATTGTTATGAACCAACATAAAATCTGTCCTTTAGATTAAAGGATTGATTAAGAAACACTCCTTCATGATAAAGTAAACATGTATTTTCCTGCGTTTGTACATCGTACTTTGGATATACTGGAATCGTTATCATTATTATAAATTGTCCCCTCTTTGTAAAATCTCTCCTTAGTTCCTATTATTAATTCTAAACTCACTTATAATCCCAGTTTATTCTTACGGGACAATACACTAAGTTCGGATACAACAATCTCTGTGGTCGTCAAGGAGATGAGTAGCATGTTAAAGCAATTTCTAACAAGTTTATCGCTTATTCATCAAGATTCTTGCAATTTAGAAGCTATAATATGTATCTACCACGACTAAAATCAGAATCTATAATTAGTTTCCTTTCTATTAACCCTCGTCTCGATTTCGTAGGCTATTTCTTCTAATTTAATCTTTCTAAAGAAACAAAGTCAAAACGAAAGCGAACTTGACATGACTTTAAATGGGATTATGGGACCCTGACCTCGAACCCGGGCCATCTCAGGGATGACAATAGTTTTCGTGGGGCTTTTCATCGTGTAGTATACAACTCAGTTAGTCTTACGTCTCTACAAAAAGGGGGGATGGAAAGACAAGTTTGATTTAAAAACATTTACTTCAAAAATGATATATTAAATTTTAATTGACTTTTTCGCACTTAATCGCACTTATTGTGTGATTTTTGAGCTTCAATATTTTCATCTTTATCTTACAATTAGATACACCATGTAAAATGCACGATCAAAATCATGATTTTCCCCATTCATGATATCTAAAAATTGGGTGCGTCTTTAATTCGAGAATATGCGGGCTGTAGAATTGGGACGCTATCCCGGTATCTGCGGTAGTGATTATGTCTTCCTTGACCAGAAGAGAATTTTCCACAGCCAGTGTCAGAAAGAAATGAAAGTAAAGGTTACGTAACTCGATATGTCGGGTAATTGCTGTCCGATACATCGCGATACAATTAGTGGCTATTTAATGTCGCGAAACGGAAAGTGGTGGAAGGGAGCTCCCTCTACGACCACAATTAATAAAAATATAAAATTATATAAATAAGATACGGTACATTAGTATTTCTGTATCCGAACACGATACCTATGACAGTTAACAAAGTGCTGCACATGTACGAGAACAACTTGCGAAGGGTGACAAGGTAGGTTAAGTGACAGAACTGGCGAATAATTAATTATGAAAGTGGTAATAATTGTCCGAAGTACCAAAGATTACTTGGCTAGATGCAGCGAGGAATCCGAATCATTCGTAGTCGTTACACGATGGATAATTAACATCTGTGGCCATGAGCAACACCAAGGGAAATAAACAAGCTTTTGCGGGATTTCGTTAAATAGGTGACTGCTATGAAAGAGTATCTTCTACCAATTTAACCCCATGTTTACGGAAATGTCGACAACCCCCAAATAGAATATCGATTGCCTTGAGATACTTCCCAACTACCCATGAAGACCATCCTTATCTGTTAAAGGTAACATCTACTTGAAAATAAGCAGAGGGTTCAGCTTCGAAAAATAAAGGAGAGTACTTCAAAGAAGGTATCAGAGTAATTACGTAAGAAACGAAAGGGAAAACACATCGACCCGAAGATGCCAGCTGTCGCACCAGTGAAAGTGTTGTGGCGTTTGAAATCCTAGGTGATATATAATCGAAATACATGACGTCATTTCATTGTAACAAGAAAGAAACTTAATAAGAGGCAATAGGATGTATTTATAGAAAATTTCTAATAATCCATAAGGGAAACAAAAAAAAACTTTGAGTCCAATGTACGTCGTCCCAATATTATAAATGAAATTATTCATATTAACACCCTAATAGTCAATATTAATATTAAGGTTTTCAAATTAATAATTTAAAAAAACAATTAATTGTGTGGATAGCGTTAATTCATCGCTCGGAAACATCTTTTGTAATACACCTCAAAAATTATATCTCTTCTGATGGTGGATCAAATAGAAGGCCCGTTATTAACACGATGTTACCTTTATCCCTTTCCCGTTTAGGTACGAGCATTAGATCAAAGGTCGTTTAAGATTTATCTGAGTTTTTATGAATTCTTGTTTTGAATATGTAGAACGACTTCATTTATAACTGATTATCTAAAACCGGGATTAGGATCACTCGAGGACAGAAGACCCGAAATCTGGCATGGATTTTCGAATTTTTTTAAGGAGTGATTTAAATGATAAAATACGGGACGTTGTTACCGCAGTATCAGCGAACGCGATTTTCGAAGCAAGAGGTGATAGAGATTTCGCGAAGATATGGCGAGAACGAAGAAAAATTATTGGTCTCTTTTTAAAATATTGTAACGCACCCAAATCTAGCAGCTAAACCGAACCCGGGAGCTGAGTGTTCCACCCGCCAGTTTTAAAAGATATGTTCGCGAGGTTACTATGAAATTCTAAATATTAAACTATATGGCATGGGATTTAAACGAAATTTGGGGGAATATGCCCTAGTCAAACTTCGATTCAGCGTCCATACACTTCGATTGTGGATAAAAATACGTTTTTGCTTGCGATCACGGGTTCAAACATTCTAGAGTAATGATTCGTCCTTGGATCAAGTAATATCACAGAAATTATTCCGGATCCTTATAATCCTTCAGAAAGAGAGCATGTACTGAAAAAATAATCACTCAACTAACCTTGGATGGGTCTCCGGTAAGTCTTCATCTGCGATGTCCCTCCCGTAATGTCTAGCACTTTCACTATCACGAGGGTGAAACCCACAGGTTCTTAAACAACCGAAAAGGGAGTGAATTAACTCTTGAGAGTCTGGAAAACAAGAATTAATAATTTTATCAGTGATATAATACACTTCGGTCACTCATGAGAGCTAGCTGTTGCGAGAAATTGAAATAGAGATTTCCGTTATCTGTACCGTTTAAACTATCTATTAAGAATCCCAGAAGTATGACAGAAAAGCCGATCAAAATTAAAAGTACTAAGTAAATTCAGGTGGAATTTCATTTTTCTGTGGAAAGTAAATCTGATTTTTTCTTCTTTTTCCAGAAAAGCCAATCTAATACACAATCAACCTTACGATAATAAAAATACGCCAGCACAGCACACACAATAAGAAGCAAGAATAATGAAAATTGATAATTTTCCGCGAACGAGCCACAAAACTGCGTAACTGACATAATAGCGGTTTAGTGACGGTAATATCAAAATCGATTATCTACTTACCAAAGGAATGCGATCCTCTATGTGGAAAACTGATATCTTGACGGAAGAAAATATTTTCTTTTTTTCTAAATTAGCGAAAATTGATGAAAGTATATAACGATTACGTTAACCTTAAAATTCTGTCCGACTATACCGGATTTCTAATCTGTAGCGATTTAAAAATTCAAACGTTAACGGTTTTTCGAAGGTAATATGTACTAGCACGTCCGCTCCCGATGAATTCTTCAACCAATCTGAGTTCGCACACCGTTTTGTTAACAAAACCAAACGGTGTGCGCATTGGGAATGCGCAATGGTGCCCGCTGTTTAATTTTCCTTCCACCCCCCTTTCGTAATTTTTATCGTAATTATAAAACGATTTTATATTTACATTTAATTTGCTGAAATATATTTTATTTTAAATTTGNTTTTTATGAAGGTAGGTAGATGTCCCCTAAAATCCCACCTGTGGAGGGTCGTTAAAATTTTGTGACGCCAGGTCATGTCGTAGGCTTTCTCAATATCAAAAAAGACTCCAATGACATGCTGTCGGATAAGGAATGCCTCCTGGATGAAATTGTCTATTCGGACTAGGTGGTCAACTGTCGATCTCCCTTGTCTGAAACCACACTGGAGGTTCGAAAGCAGCTTTTTGTTTTCTAGGCACCATACCAGCCGTCTATTGACCATCTTTTCCATTAGCTTGCACATACAGCTTGTGAGAGAGATTGGGCGGTAATTAGATGGATGGCTGTTGTCCTTTCCTCGTTTTGGTATAGCATCTAACAGTTGTTTCAATCGGATTGGCAGATGTTTAGTGACCCATTGTCTGTTATTAAAAAGTGCTAAAAAACGAGGGTTTAAAATAGTTTCATAGCAGGGATGAGTTTTTGAAGGGAGGATCTTGCTAATGTAATTACACAAAAGTGTCTCTCTCCTTATTTCAAGTGGCAGTTCACCTGAATCTGAATACAAGCTGAGGATAGGGCTTGTCCGGTAGGCTCCTGTTGCTAGCTAGTCTTAGAGCAGCATGGTGTATTGAGGACAGGGGCTTTAAATAGGTGGTGTGAGCTGAGGAGTATATGAAGCAGCCATAATCTAGTTTTGACCTCACTAGAGCTCGATATATTCTGAGCATTGAGGTTCAGTCCACTCCCCAAGATTGGTTGGAGAGATGCCGCAAAATGTTCAAGAGTTTGAAACATCTGTCCTTGAATTTATTAATGAAGGGTTCGCCAATTGAGCCTTTCATCTAGATCCATACCTAGGAAGCGTACTTTTTCAGTAAATGGTAACAGCTGGTTGTTGAGCTTAAGGGAGGGTTTAGGGAATAATCCTCTTAGCCTGTAGAAGTGGACGCATTTTGTCTTCTCTCTTGAAAACTGGAAGCCATTACAGCAAGACCACTCCTGCAGCCGGTGCAAAGTCAGTTGGAGTTGGAGTCTGGTCTTTCAGCATTCCTTAGGTTTGGAGACCTGCAGAAAATGGCCAGGTCATCAACGTAGAGTGATGCCATTACAGGTCGTCAGTACAGGTAACACTCAGTACAGACCCCTGCGGTGGTCCATTCTCTTGTGTGAAGGATCTAGATAGTGTTTACCAATCCTCACACTAAATACTCCATCAGTTAAAAAACCTTTAATAAAAGCAAGGAGGTTACCCCTGATACCCCAGTCCTGCAATTTAAGTAAAACTAGCAGATCCCAAATAATTGCGTGTAAGGTATATTAAATGTCTGCAAAAACTTCCATGCATGTTACTCTTTTATATGATAAGTAGTCTTCATAGAAACAAAGTATTTCATCATCTCCGTTTAGAATCATTAAAGAATATTGAACGATGCATTGAATCACTTTTTTTCCCTACGCGATCATTAGCCCTTTTTTCTAGGCTATTTCTGTTTTGTAATCTCATCACAGTACTTTTTAGTTATATATATATCAAATATTCCATTTGCTTTTACAATGACTTTATGTTCTGAGATCATGGGTGAGTTGGCTGATCCTAGAAGGCGTAAGTTCCGTGAGGCATGCAAAAATGTTATGAAAAGCTTTTAACGACGTGTCTTGTATCATCTGAAAAACACCCGATTGGTAAATTTTAGGTTATAACTCGGGAATTTCTCACTTGAGAATTAATAGCATAGTAATTTTAAACCTTCACGGTGAAGCATAATTTAAAACTTGATCGTCATCAATTCTATTAAATCTTGAACTAATTAAACCCTAGACAAACCCCAGGCAATATTTGTGAGCATGTCATTTGAAAAGCCTGTATATCGGATATTTAGATGTGTTGTTTTTATTCAAGGGAAAATATCTTTTCCATCTGATTAGTTATTTGTGATTTTACTTAGCGATCTATATACAAAATCATTTGGTCTTAGAATCAATTTCTCAATTCAAGTAGATTACTCTGAGAATGNATTATGATTATTTTATGTGTCATATTGAAGTAAATTTCTAATATTAGTGATCCTTAAATATAAGAAGGATATTTTACGTTTGCGCATTTGGATGTAACGTTTTATTGTTTGGAAAATTTGTAAAGATTTTAACATGATCAATTAAAAACCGAATTATCGAAGATTGTAACATATTTAAATTGGTAATACGTCTTACATATTTAATGTTAAATGTAATTGAATAATGTCAAATGTAAATCAAGAGATTATAATGGAGGATTTATTTTATACCAAAGCTTTAGGAACAATTGTCCTAAACATCTAAATATGGTAACAGATTTTAAACGTAGAGTGGGGATGTTTATATGCTCATTTTAAAAGTAAGACCTCTCGGCAGGGAATGTTAGTTCGTTATCAGGAATAAGAAATATCTTCTACGGACATCTGTTCGGCTTAATACGTAAGGATATGTTAGAATGGAAGATAGAGCTATTTTTAATTCTGCTTATCCAAGATAGTTACGGCAAATATATCTACCGTTATATATTACAGTCATGATAATGATGCAATATTCACGTGCCCTACTGAAAGAAAACATTCTCTGCCTTTATATTTAACTTAAATTACGAAAGGTGAATGAAACAGTAATAACGCAGTGAGTTAAAGCCAAAGAAGTTAAGAATGATGGATACAGAAGAGTCACAAATCATTTAGATGTTAACTCATTCGACCTGGAATTTAATGTCCTTCTATCATGCCCATTAATACTCATAATGCTGCTTGCACGAGAGACAAGTTTTCAACTTATTCTTCGAGTAACATTGGAATGAAACCACTCTTAAGGCCCACGTGGGTTTCCCATGTTTATTCGTTGAGTAAACTCAGGATATCACGTGTAAATACACTTATTCTATCTAATTCCCCTTATATTTTTGTAATACATACGTAAATTGTCACACCAGCGTACCTTTTTCTAATTGCCTCCAACACAAAATGTACCTCTTGGAGCACTTCTCCGAGTCCTTTGCTACTCTCGTAGGTGTAGAACATGACGGAGTGAGAGTAATTTCCTTTTTTTCCTAAGCAACACACTTTTTAAACATATCACTGAATGTAAAACAGCACTGAACAAACCGAAAAACAGCACTGAATGCATTGCTGAAAAATTCCGTTCCACTTGTACTTTTTCACATAGTACTTCTACTTCACTTTCTCACTAGGAAACATAAATGAGATTTTCACGAGCTTACCACAGCCATTAAGGGCGGAAAACTTAGAACGGAAGTCACGGGCTGAGTAACCAGGTTTCGTTATTCAGAAATATGTATACCAGAATTCATTGCTTTGGAAATTCGCGGTAAAGTGAAGAATTAGTCTCTTGAATATCGTATCATACGCCTTGAGGTGGGAACTTTAGATGATAGTTGCTCATTACAGAAGCAGAAAAAGTTGGTTAGTGTTTTTCTTTGAAATAAGTATAGAATTGATTGTGTCTGGCGAGTGTTACGTACGATTGTCAGTGTCACATTCACTTACATCAGAGTACAACTCTTACCACCAGTTGTCTCTTTCAAAAATTGTGAAAATTTGATCGGCGATTGCCACGCATTTTCATTTCAATATCTTTTTGAGTCCTGGAGTACCATTAGATACTGAATTAATAAGTACTCTTTGTCTGTCTACAAAATTTTGCGTATAAAACTTAAGAGTTACGAAGTTAGCAGAGATTCGTCCAACAGTGGACTGATTTTGCAATTATGTTATGAAGGTAAGTAGGATTTCTGTAATTGAATGATATATTTCTCAATTTACTTAATCTATTAAATGGCAAATAATCGCTCAAACAGAGTTGAAAGACTACACTTCACACGTCCTAATAGCTGTATATATAATATTCAATGTTTAGAGGTCAGTAGGCTGAAATTATTATCCTTGCGAACCATTGAAGTTATTTGCAAGTCTTAATTAATCTTTGAAATTTTGATAAGGGTATTTCAAGCAGTGTTTAACATATATGGTGGGAAATATAACTGAGCATTTGCTAAGGAAAAGGAATATTGATCTCAGAATTCTCCTAGTCCACATCTTCACTTACATTTCATCTTACTTGAATATGCATTATTTCTGACGTTTCTCTTTCATTACGTAGGTCTGTCTGTAAAGTCCGAAGACTGGCATGGTCATCAATATCAGTAACGCCAAATCATCTAGATTTCATCAATATCACCATTGGCTACCAAAGCGTTAGACAGTGATAGAGGCTTACATGGTAAGATGTGAAGTGAGGTACTTTCCTCACAGAGGAACGCCTTGAAAGTAAAACTTAATTGTAATTGTTGAACAATAACCCTATGATTAATACTTTTCATTGCATAAAATAGGGACAATATGAATGACGACATAAAGTATCAATCATTTCTCAGTAGTTCTTAATTTCTGACGGCCATGAACAGGACTAAGTCAATCTTGATAGAAAAATTATATTATTGCAGTATTTCACAAAAAAATTTTCCATTGAACGAGATGTGATTTCAACATAACCTTTTAACATGCCATTTGCATTTCAATTTAGTATAATTTGGTAAGGCTACTTTTCATAGATTTTCCATTAAATTAAAGCATTTATGATACTTTGTATAGATCAATGAGTTTTTCTTTAGATATCTTCCTTTCAAATTTTTCTCAGACTTGCTCATAGCTAGGATAGCTTTTCATTCGCCTGAAACCGCAAAGTATAGAAGCAATGGAGAGCGCATGATATTTTCCTTTTTCTCCTTTATTTCTTTGACTAACTTCTAGAATGTATATCATGCGTTCTCCATTGCTTCTAAAAAAATTCATGGAAAGATAAATTAGAGCTCCATCAAACAACCTCAAACCACGTTCAATATATCTCACAATATCTTTACATATCAGCAAAATATAATGCAACAATTTAGTGAAGTTAACAAAAAGAAGACACATAAAAGTACTTCTGCTGTTGTGTAGAATTGGAATAGTAAAAGTCTGTTGTGCAGAACTTTCTTCCTAGCTATCTTCTGCAGATATTGGTCTTCAGAACACAGTCACAGCCTTCATACATAGAACTCATCTCTATGCTTCTTAACAGAGCTCAAGAGGAGGCTCCCTTATTATGCTCTTCAGAATTTTTTCATTCCAGGTGACGTATGGGATATGACGAAATATACACGGAGTGGAAACAAAACCATTTTAATCATAACTTCTTTTAAATTTGTCTCAAATTTAAAATAAAATATATTTCAGCAAATTAAATGTAAATATAAAATCGTTTTATCATTACGATAAAAATTACGAAAGAGGGTGGAAGGAAAATTAAACAGCGGGCACCATTGC
>KZ308255.1:360570-386557 GCA_000376725.2 Ladona fulva | reverse complement strand
AAGTACCGTATTGGTGTTTCGGATTATGGCTTTCCCTTATATTTTCAATTCTATGCTTTTCTGAGGGGTAGATGTATCCTTTCTCGTGTCCGTACAATTGAGTAATTGTCGCAGCGCAGCGATAAGTGAGTAATTGTTGCGGCTCAATTGTCGCGCGCTCGATTGTCGTAGGCGCTCAGCTGCCACGCCCTACATTTTAACGTGCTCAATTGCCGCGAAACCTTTGTTTGTACTGTTTTATACTGCTTAGAATAATAATACCATCTTCATTCTGAGAGTGGTTTTGGTTGCCGGTGGACGTTCTAGTGGAGTTTGAGTGACAGATATTCTGTGGTTTGAGTACACATTAAGTGGTGGCAATGCCATCGAAAGGGAAAATTCCCGAGATACCAGAGCATCTACTTCTCTTCGACGGGATAGATCCAAGAAAAGGAGACGATCATCGAATCCTTTCGAAAGCGAAAATAAAGAAGCAGCGAAAACAAGTGCATCCTCAAAAAAGTTAGAAGGATCGAAAGATCACGATGTGACGATAAATGATTCTATCGGATACGTGATCATGAACTTCCTGTGTTTTCCGCTCCATAGTGCCTGCGTAAAATGTAAGCAGTGTGGGAATGACGTGACAAAGTCTACCGAAAGGAAAGCAAAGTTTCAGATTTCATCAATAACTTTAAAACATTACACAGTCAAGGTTGTGAGTTGTTCCAAATTTAGAGAAAAATCCGACAACGATTCCCAAGATTTTGAAAGCTAATGTAAGAGCTCGGAAAATGGTGGTTTCTAGAAATAAAAGTCAACCTAAATATAAACTTCAAATAGTAAGCAATAGTTAGGCATGGAGAGAAAAATATCCAGAATGATTTTCGGTGATTTCGGATATTTGCCAATAAAAATTGATGCATACTCAGAATTTTCATAACAGTAGAGCAGGTGAGCGAGGTTTGGGCTTCAATGAATTGTAATGCATGCCCGCCGGTTATCATCTCATCTTGTCCATACATGGGGAGCACTTACGAAGTAAATCAAACATTTATCTTTGCAATGCGTCTTCTGGGGATTGGATTAGTGGGAAAAACTAGATTCTGTAGAATAATGGATTTACACAGACCCATTTTCCAGACCACCTATGGTCTGATTGTGAATAGCCTAGAAAGTGCTCCTGATGCTGTTTGCAAACTGATTCTTTGCCGAAGTGTGGAGAAAAACTGACCGGAAGATTGATAAACGAATTGACAGTTTATTACGGCTTCGCCATCAGAAGAAACAGTGATTCCGTGGAAAAAATTAAGGACGCAATACGGGCCACCATTTTTCACAAATCTTCTACAGATGAAGAGCCCAATCATGACAAGTGCCCACCAGGACAGGAATCGTAGTACTCGTGGCAGCGAGCGAAGGAAAGTGTAGACAATTTTAAGCATAGAAAACAGCTTCACAGCGACGTAATGGATGCAATTCGTCCAATTTATGAAAGTTTGAAGAATGTTATTTGGCGGATTCCTCCGAGAGTCCATCATAGTGATGCAGCTATTGTTAAAATAGCAGCAAATATTGGCGCATGTACATTCAATGAAGGTGATAAAACATTGATGATGATTATGCAGCAGTTAAATATCAATGCCGGTGTAGGAGGCACGGAGCAATTAACCGGTAGGGAGCACTGTACAGTGAACCCTACCTAAGGTAGCGCTCACTGTACAGTGCTCCCTGCCTGCTGTTGTAGGTACACTTAGCCTGGATACGAGGCACTTAACATGTAATTTTTAAGAAATAGTAATGAGAAGAACACCAAATGGTATCTAAGTAGCATGATTATTTAAGATCGTATATTACGCATCATTACGATGAACTCACGATGAACAATGAAGTAAATATATTCAATTACAAAAACGAAGAAGAAATTGAAATTAAACGAAAGACAAAAAAACTAGCAATGTAAATTCGTAGAAGATAAACTATTACCTGAGAATTAATTTTCGACAAAAGATGATCATTATGGTCCATCTGTAATAACATTATTATATTCATCATATCCGTAGGATATTATATGAAGGTCGACGAGACCTTCATATAATCGAAATTGGGGAACCTAATGCGTCCAAATATGCTATCGTAAATTCTTATTTAAAACAATCCATTGCAAAAAATTAATTGAAAAACAATGTTTTATGATTTTCTTCTAGAGTTATTTGCGTCAAAGATGATTGTTGCGCCGTTAAAGTATATATACATACATACATACATACACACACACACCTCACAGAGACGGCGAATTTTTCCGTTAAGTCCCCGAGTTTGACACGAAGGAAAAATGCAGACATCCATCCTAGATATCATGGGTTCGATTCTAGGAGGCCCCAAAAACGGTACTTTCCCCGTTAAAATGCATTGAGCAGATTTTCAAAAATTCGTTTAGCGTATTTTACATTATGATAGAACGTTTAAATTTACGGAGTCGTTGGAACGTGTAGTTATCTTCCGTATGGCGATAGTACTGTTTCCCGAGTGGCCCCAGGTTCGATGTTAGGTCACCATGCTAGGCCAATTCGTATGTCCGAAGTTCAAGAATTCGTTTAGGGTATTTCGTAGAGATGGGACAATCGATTGAAAAATAGAATAATTATTCGATTGTTTTGGCATTTATTCTACATTTTTCATTCGAATAAATTAATTTGTTTTGCGGGTTTTACAGGGGTAACAAATGTTTATAATTCTTTCACTTTACCGGATTTAAAATTATTTTGTTTTTTCCTGGCTTTAACCGATGAAAATTGAGCATTTTTTTAGATATGTTAGGCCATTCTCTGGACATAAAGTGAAGGTGTAGTCCTCCTCCATCTGGGCCTTGAGGGCTACGTCTTTGAAGAAAGACGAGTGGAATGTTGATCCTTGGAGGACACAGTGGTTTCAGTTGCCAATGTGATTCTTGAATTGCTTTAGTAAAAGGCCCAGCTCGGAAATGGTTTGATTTCTTTAAATCATTTGTCTGAGTTATTTTAAATGTTTCCTATCATTTAATAATTAAGCCTGAGTTACCTTTTTGAGATACATAATGCTTCTCTTTGACCATGAAATGAAGGTTAAGATTTTAGTCATCCTCCTACGCACAGATTCCAGACATCCTTAAGATAATACCACAGGAGTATTTGGCCATGGAGGATGCTATTGCAACAGCTCTGTTATAAGGGTGAGTACAGGAATTCTTTGCAGACTTTGTCAAAGAGACAGATGTAGTTCCCTTCTCAATCTTCTATTTTATAATTATAGACTTTCTATATCCCAACAATCTTCTCATTTAAGGCTCCAATGATCTGGTATCCCATAATAAGTTTGTGTAATTTGGTATGCTGTTTGAAGTTGCTAAAAGCTAATGACAATTATGAAATGCTAACATTCTACGTCTTTTTTTGTGCTCTAAGGTAGTTGTGCAATCTGAAGTTATCAAACAACTATCTGATCACAATGGCTATCAGGACACTGTTCTTTTCTACACCTTTATCACTGGTGGAAATAATGCAGTCAGAAGCTGACATTGAGGTGATGACTGAGAGAATGGTATGTTTCCTTCTTTTCAATCTATGACTGCCCTGCAAGGATTTTCTATTAAAATATTTTATAATGCTTTTAAATTCCTATATCCAAAGATTCATTTTCTCTCTCAGTCAGACTATGAGTAAATTATTTATCTCCATTTCTTCCTCTCCAGCACACTGAAAGAAAAAATGATTGCCTAACAAGTGAGGAGACTTCGCCTGGAATGAAAAAATTCTGAAGAGCACAATAAGGGAGCCTCCCCTTGAACTCTGTTAAGAAGCATAGTGATGAGTTCTATGTGTGAAGGCTGTGACTGTGTTCTGAAGACCAATATCTGCAGAAGATAGCTAGGAAGAAAGTTCTGCACAACAGACTTTTACTATTCCAATTCTACACAACAGCAGAAGTACTTTTATGTGTCTTCTTTTTGTTAACTTCACTAAATTGTTGCATTATATTTTGCTGATATGTAAAGATATTGTGAGATATATTGAACGTGGTTTGAGGTTGTTTGATGGAGCTCTGTAATTTATCTTTCCATGAATTTTTTAGAAGCAATGGAGAACGCATGGTATACATGCTAGAATTTAGTCAAAGAAATAAAGGAGAAAAAGTCTGGAAAATATCATGTGCTCTCCATTGCTTCTATACTTTGCGGTTTCCGGTGAATGAAAACCAAATGATATTGAGGGTAGAGACTTTGAGGTCATGATTTGCCAGTAAGGTGGTGTGGGGGTCAATTTGCTCTCTTCATTGAGCCCTCTTAAATTCCACATGGCTATACCTTGGCTTATCTCTATGGTATTTGAAACATAAATTAATATTCCTAGCTGTCACATGGATTGGAATGAATAATGGTTTGTTTTTGGGATTACTCTATTTCATTGTTTCATTTTCTTTTTCAACAGTTGGTTCTTTTGTCAATCTCATCCATATATCCTCAATATTTTGTTGATTTTCTTCAATGGCTTTTAAAATTTCAGTGCATTCCCTGAAACCAAAACACCTGCATCTTTCATTCATCCTTCATTAATATGAACAATTTTCAGCCGAAGCTCAATCATTATATATTTGTGTACACGGGAAGAAGTTTAATATTATAAATCAAATGAGATCTTTGAATTCCGTATGATATGAACTTTCAATTAATTTATTTATTTTCTATACTGTGAGCAAGTAACTATGTAAAAAGTAATAGAAATGTGGCTTCAATTGTTTACTATGCTTCTGGCTTATTTTATCATTCTTGTAAAGTTATAAACTGTGATTTATTTTATGATTTCAGTACTTTGGTAAGTATCGAAATTTTGTTATCCTTTGTAATTATACTTTTACCACTATAATGTACAATAATTTCTAGTTGATGCATTGTAAGGTTAAATTTATCATTATTTATCACAACAGTTACAGAAACTGTGGAAAGGCAAATATGGTCAAATGTAATTTTTTTAAATCATATGTCTAACAGCTGTACATAGAGATTTAAGCTCTCTTTATAATGAGTTTCCCTATCAGGTTACTGTAAATGTCTTGAAGAAAGTCCCTTCAAAGTTGCACACAAATGGTAGAAGAAAGTTTACTTTTGTAACCCAAATAGTGAAATCTTAAAGTAATTGTTTGTTTTGATGACATACCCATTATGTAATTACGCAATGACTTTCGTCTTTTTGTACAATGAAATATGCTTTATTTATTGGTACTTTACTTATGCTGTTATCCATTACTTACGGTCAATAATGTTCTTGTGGATAACTATACATGTCTGCTAGCATGGATTGATGGCTTTTTCAATATTTTATTCAGTTTGTTTTTATGCCTACTTTGCTGTTCTTTTTCTGATTGTAATTAATCTAAAAACTAATATTTAATACTTATTGAAAATATTGTTACAAGTAGGGCTCCTGGACTGCCAAATGGGTAGCTCTTTCACCTCAGTAAATTGGTACAGTGTTTAATTCCCGGTGGGAGCAAATTTTCTTCGCTATGAGCTTAGCTGTAGAGGAAATTCTTTTTACAATACTGCTACTACTATCACTTTCAGTAATCATACATCATGCCTTTAAGGAAATGCAAAGCGTATTTTCAAGTAGACAAACAGTAAATTTATATAGATGCAAGATCGTTATTGCTACATATTGCTTTGACAGTTTGCATACATAGGTGTTAAAATGCAGCATATTCCTAATTCAAGTTATTTTGTGATACATGAGACCAAACCAATTAAACAAATTGCAAAAGAGGAGGCCTGCTTGCACATATACTGGAAATGCTTGATGATTTGGAAGGAAAGCAAGAAATTATTACTTACAATGAAAGGCTCTCACTTTTTTCTAGGGATTTTGATGAAACTTTTTGTGGTGATAATGGTAGTAGAGTAATGGAAAAGTGTAACGGGGTTTGTGTGCATGGGCCTTAGTTTCGCTGCAATAATTAATTGAAAATTGGTAATTGGAGTATAGGCAACCCCACAACACACCTCATGTACCCACTGTTAGGCAGTATTTTTTTTTGTTTTCTTTTATTATATTTATATTCTTCCTAATGGACACTATTACAACAAGTACATCTATTACTTACAAACTTACTTAATTTACAAAGGGACTGCAGAGCCAATGACTGACGGGGTCACACTCTGTGACAATTTTTGGACTTCAGGTGAAGAAAAATGTTACAGCACTAGAGGAAATATTTAAGAACATTTCAGTGACATCCTCAAAATTGGGAAAATTTTCCACAGGGATTTTTCAAACATTTTTAAAAAGTGTGGAGAAACCATACATCTCCACTAATTTTTTTATTAATTATAGATTCATGGGGTGGCCAAACAAACTCCGCAATATACAATGAAATATTTTCTGATGACGAAAATATGCCAACCTGCATTTTAAAAATAATTCCAATGAAATGCATGCAAATATGCTAGCCTTGGGATGTATATTTTTACAGACAAGTTAAAATTTTCATCTCAACGTCACAAAACTGTAGTTATATCATTTGAGAAGAAGAGAGAGAAAGAAAGAGAGCCGAGAGATTAGTTCCCGAGAGGACCGAATCTGCATTCATTCGCTTGTGCATAACCAACTATCTTCACCAAGATTTAGAGATATGTTACAGTATGCCTGGTACAAGTCTAAACTTGCAGAGACAAGAAGTTTCTTTCAAAATGTGAGTCAGGTATGCTTCCTGGATGATGTTAAATGAATAGTAGTAGTAGTAGGGTAAATGGCACTTCAACCACTAGGTTATTTGCACCAATGACATATGCAGCTCGTCATCAATCTTACTACTTCCTGTCAGCAGGACAAGTCCACAATTCATTAAAAACTCCACTTAAATGTCAATAATAAATAAATAAATATAAAAAACAAACATTAAAATCGTATAATAGAACAAAGAAATATGCAAAAGTTGCAATAATTCAGAGAAAAATAACTATCTTAAAGCTTAACAGAACTCCTGCCAAGGATGGGCTACAGTTTCATATACGGTTGTACAGACCTCCTTCTCTGAGAAATTTCAAAAATCAATCTAGTTTATCTGGGTCATTAACTAAAACATCCTTGAGGTCACCTCTGATATGTAGTTTGTTCCATAAAGCCTGATATACCATGCAGTTGGTCAAAATATGTTTTACAGAGAGTAAAGTGTTGCATTTGGCGCATATGGGAGCTGGTTCACCTTTGGAAAGGAATGAGTGGGTCATGCACAGTGGCCTATTTGAAGACGTACGATCACGACCTCCTCTCGTATACCATTCCAGAGGGAGGATTGCCATTGTGATACTGTAGGTTTTATCTCCCATAGTTTATTTCCACCTAAGTCAAGCCAATATTTCTGCCATTTCTGATGGATCTTTTCTCTGAGCATGATTCATAGGTCATAGGTGGTGAGGTATGTGGAGTCAATATTCGGTTTTGAGAGTGCACTCTTAGCTGCTGAGTCTGTCTTCTCATTCCCAGTTATGCCAACATGTCCTGGTACCCAGCAGAAAACTACTCTGTCCCATGTGAGTGTAGAGCTATGAGAGATGAATGAATCTCCTGAACGAGGGGGTGTGTGGGGAAGAATGATGTGATAGCTTTCATGGCACTTAATGAATCAGTGCATATTAGGCCAGGCTTATCACATAACTCCGTTCGCTGCACCGCTGTCTTTATAGCGTAAAGTTCTGCAGTAAATATGCTGCATTTTGGATGCAATTTTATTTATGCCACTCCAGAAGTGGGAGAAACAACTGTACAAGCAACATCTGAGCCAGATCTAGATCCATCAGTAAAGATAGGAGTGTGTCTGTGGTACTGAGACAGGATCTCAGCAAAACTTTGCAGGTACAGCTGTGTAGCTATTGATGTTTTCGGTAGTCTGGATAACAAGGTCAGGGAATTGGGGAAAGGGACTTGCCAAGGTTTATGTTCTGGAGGTCCACTAGCATATACTAGCGGTAAATCCACTGCAATATTCTCTAAAAGTTGTATTAGTCCAATTGGCAGGGGTTTAGTTGCCCTAAGTCTATTATTAAGAAGTGTTAAAAAACGTGGGTTAAAAATGGTTTTGTGGCAGGGGTGTGTTTTCAGGGATAAAATCTTGCTAATGTAATTACTCATTAGAGTCTCTCTTCTTATTGTGAGTGGTGGTTCTCCTGAATCTGCATAGAGGCTGAAAGTTGGGCTAGTCCGGAAGGATCCTGTTGCTAGCCATAGACCAGAGTGATGTATGGTGTTTAAAGGTCTTAGGTAGGACATATGAGCTGAGGAGTATAAGAAGCATCCATAATCCAATTTTGATCGCACTAGAACTCGATAGATCCCAAGCATTGAGATTTGGTCAGTTCCCCATGAATGGTTGGCAAGATGGCGTAAAATATTAAGGTCTTTAAAGCATCTATCCTTAAGATTATTGATGTGCATCCGTCAGCTCAATCTTCCATCTAGGTCCATTCCCAGAAAGCAAACAGTCTCGGCAACTGGTATGTGGTGGTTGCTTAACTTAAGTGAGGGTTGCGGGAATAGCCCTCTCAGCCTATGAAAATGGACACATTTCGTTTTCTCCCTTGAAAAATGGAAGCCATTAGAAAGAGACCACCTGTGCAACCTATTTAGCGTCAGCTGAAGTTGTCTTTCTGCATTGTGTAATTTGGCAATCTGAACTTTGCCATGAGTAAACATCTTGTTTTATTTCCCTGAGTTTGTTGCTGGTTAGATGTTGCCATTTCTCATGTATGTTTCCCTTGAGCATCACTTTCAAGTCGTCTACAGAAATATATTCAGTCTATTGTTTGTTTAAGGAGAGCATTCTTGGCAACTGTATCAGCATCCTCATTGCCTCTTATTCCAACATGCCCTGGAACCCAACAGAAAATAACCTTGGTCCCCCGTGAGTGCAGGCCATCAAGGATGTATGGATCTTTTCTACAATCGGGTATGAGGGGGAAAAGAATGTAATAGCTTGTAATGAACTCAGTGAATCTGTACAGATCAAGGATGGTTTATTATGAGACCCAATTTGCTCAAGTGCTGTGTTAATTGCATGAAGTTCTGCTGTGTAGACACTGCATCCTTTCTGCAGTTTCAACCCTGTCACTGCAGAAATGGGAGAGACAACTGCACATGCTACATCCAGATTAGATTTCCATCAATCAGTAAAAATTGGAGTGTACTCGCAATGATCTGATAGATACACAGGAGGTAAGTCCACTGTGATGTCATCTAACAGTTGTAGTAGTAGTAGTATTTGATTTTGAGGGTGCGTCAACGGCTAAGGTTATTTGCACCGCGTGTCATGCATATCTTTCTTTATCAGTCTAGACTATTATTTAAAGTTATAAATGTATTATTTGAGAGAAATAGATATAGAGGTGTTTCTGTTTCATTAATTATATCATTCTCATTAGTTGTGTCTCTCTAATAAATTTGATGACTTTCTGTACAGCATCCTCATTGTTACCTAATACTTCGTTTATGTTTCCATGGATATTTAACCTCTCTCGTGTATCATGATATTTGGGACATTTTAGCAAAATATGATGGACTGATAGTGGCTCTTTGCAGGCATGACAGACCGGCCGCTCTTTAATTTCTGTGAATAAGTATGCGTGTGTAAGGGAGCAGTGTCCTATCCTGAGACGTGTGATTGCCACTTCTTCTCTACGGCACCTCCTGATTGATGTTGCCCAAGATTTTATATCCTCCTTTACTGATCTAAGCTTGTTCCCATTTTGCACCTGCCATAGTTCTTTCCACTGTGAGTTGGCTATGTTTTTCAGGGTAGCCCTAAGATCTTGAGCTGGGACCATATTCCACTCCATATCCCACCTATGTAGGGCTTCCTTGGCTGCCAGGTCGGCATTTTTATTTCCAGGGATGCCAACATGCCCAGGGACCCACATGAATATAATTTTATTCCCCTTTTCTTTTAGGTCTTTCAACAGAAGTTGTATTTTCTGTACTAGTGGGTGGAGAGGTAAGAACTGTGTTATGGCCTGCAGTGCACTCATGGAATCTGTGCATATAATAAATCGCCCTTGTCTGGACTTGATGCTGGATAGTGCAGTTTGGATGCCAAATAGCTCTGCAGTGAATATACTACACATTGAGTTTAGTTTTACTCTAATTGTCCCAAAGTCCTCTGACACCACTGCACAGCCAGTCCCCCTGTCTGACCTGGAGCCATCAGTAAAGATAGGAGAGAACCCTTCGTATGAGTAAAGGGTTTCCTGGTATTTTTGCTGGTACCAAATATCAGATGTTGATGACTTTGATTCTGTGGACAAGCTAATTTCACATTTAGGCTCTGAAAGTGTCCATAGCAGGTTTCTGTGGAAACCTTCTTGACATATGTCTGGGATAGCTAGCCCTGTCGTCTCTAGGAACTCGTAAAATCTTATCCCGAGAGGTTTTGTGGCTCTCAGTCGTCGGTTAAAAATGTCTAAAAATTTTGGTTTAAAAACAGTGTTAAAACAAGGGTGGGTCTGCATAGAGGAGAGTTTTGCTACGTAGCTGCACATAAGAGAATTCCTGCGGGCCCACAGTGGTGGTTCACCGGATTCAGAGTATATACTCAGGGTAGGGCTGGTTCTGAATGCTCCGGTGGAAAGCCTTAGACCTGCGTTATGCACTGAGTTAAGTGGCCTCAGGTAAGAGTCACGGGCTGAAGAGTAGATGAAACATCCATAATCCAATTTGGAACGCACCAGTGCTCTGTATAGTTGCAGCATTGTCTTTCGATCTGCTCCCCATGAAGAGTTCGTTAAAAACCGTAAAATATTTAAAACCTTTAAGCAGTTGTCCTTTAGGATGCCGATATGGTTACGCCAGTTTAGTCTGTGGTCTAGCTCAAGACCCAGGAACCGAACAGATTCAGTGAATGGTAGGACTTCTCTGCCTAGTGTTAGACTGGGCCTGGGGAATATCCCTCGCTTCCTATGGAAGTGTACACATTTTGTCTTATTGGCTGCAAATTGGAAGCCGTTAGAGCGGGACCAGGAGTTCAACCGCTTTAAGGTCAGTTGGATCTGCCTCGCTGCTCCAGTGGGCTTTGACGACCTGCTGAAAATTGCAAGATCGTCTACAAACAATGATGCTACCACAGGAGATTGTATACATTCCATGATGTCATTTATTGCTATGGCAAATAAAGTGACACTTAGCACAGACCCTTGCGGGATACCGTTTTCCTGAGTGAAAGACCTTGATAGGGTGTTTCCTATTCGGACCCTGAAGGTGCGGTTCTCCAAAAAGTTTTTTATGAAGGTAGGTAGATGTCCCCTAAAATCCCACCTGTGGAGGGTCGTTAAAATTTTGTGACGCCAGGTCATGTCGTAGGCTTTCTCAATATCAAAAAAGACTCCAATGACATGCTGTCGGAGAAGGAATGCCTCCTGGATGAAATTGTCTATTCGGACTAGGTGGTCAACTGTCGATCTCCCTTGTCTGAAACCACACTGGAGGTTCGAAAGCAGCTTTTTGTTTTCTAGGCACCATACCAGCCGTCTATTGACCATCTTTTCCATTAGCTTGCACATACAGCTTGTGAGAGAGATTGGGCGGTAATTAGATGGATGGCTGTTGTCCTTTCCTCGTTTTGGTATAGCATCTAACAGTTGTTTCAATCGGATTGGCAGATGTTTAGTGACCCATTGTCTGTTATTAAAAAGTGCTAAAAAACGAGGGTTTAAAATAGTTTCATAGCAGGGATGAGTTTTTGAAGGGAGGATCTTGCTAATGTAATTACACAAAAGTGTCTCTCTCCTTATTTCAAGTGGCAGTTCACCTGAATCTGAATACAAGCTGAGGATAGGGCTTGTCCGGTAGGCTCCTGTTGCTAGCTAGTCTTAGAGCAGCATGGTGTATTGAGGACAGGGGCTTTAAATAGGTGGTGCGAACAGAGGAGTATATGAAGAAGCCATAATCTAGTTTTGACCTCACTAGAGCTCGATATATTCTGAGCATTGAGGTTCAGTCCACTCCCCAAGATTGGTTGGAGAGATGCCGCAAAATGTTCAAGAGTTTGAAACATCTGTCCTTGAATTTATTAATGAAGGGTTCGCCAATTGAGCCTTTCATCTAGATCCATACCTAGGAAGCGTACTTTTTCAGTAAATGGTAACAGCTGGTTGTTGAGCTTAAGGGAGAGTTTAGGGAATAATCCTCTTAGCCTGTAGAAGTGGACGCATTTTGTCTTCTCTCTTGAAAACTGGAAGCCATTACAGCAAGACCACTCCTGCAGCCGGTGCAAAGTCAGTTGGAGTTGGAGTCTGGTCTTTCAGCATTCCTTAGGTTTGGAGACCTGCAGAAAATGGCCAGGTCATCAACGTAGAGTGATGCCATTACAGGTCGTCAGTACAGGTAACACTCAGTACAGACCCCTGCGGTGGTCCATTCTCTTGTGTGAAGGATCTAGATAGTGTTTACCAATCCTCACACTAAATACTCCATCAGTTAAAAAACCTTTAATAAAAGCAAGGAGGTTACCCCTGATACCCCAGTCCTGCAATTTAAGTAAAACTAGCAGATCCCAAATAATTGCGTGTAAGGTATATTAAATGTCTGCAAAAACTTCCATGCATGTTACTCTTTTATATGATAAGTAGTCTTCATAGAAACAAAGTATTTCATCATCTCCGTTTAGAATCATTAAAGAATATTGAACGATGCATTGAATCACTTTTTTTCCCTACGCGATCATTAGCCCTTTTTTCTAGGCTATTTCTGTTTTGTAATCTCATCACAGTACTTTTTAGTTATATATATATCAAATATTCCATTTGCTTTTACAATGACTTTATGTTCTGAGATCATGGGTGAGTTGGCTGATCCTAGAAGGCGTAAGTTCCGTGAGGCATGCAAAAATGTTATGAAAAGCTTTTAACGACGTGTCTTGTATCATCTGAAAAACACCCGATTGGTAAATTTTAGGTTATAACTCGGGAATTTCTCACTTGAGAATTAATAGCATAGTAATTTTAAACCTTCACGGTGAAGCATAATTTAAAACTTGATCGTCATCAATTCTATTAAATCTTGAACTAATTAAACCCTAGACAAACCCCAGGCAATATTTGTGAGCATGTCATTTGAAAAGCCTGTATATCGGATATTTAGATGTGTTGTTTTTATTCAAGGGAAAATATCTTTTCCATCTGATTAGTTATTTGTGATTTTACTTAGCGATCTATATACAAAATCATTTGGTCTTAGAATCAATTTCTCAATTCAAGTAGATTACTCTGAGAACGCCTTATGTCGTTTGCTACTCGTTACTATATGTTGGAGTGAATCACTCGCATTTGATTGGTTATAGCAAGAATCACATGAAAGTTTAAAGACGGAATAAATTATTATGCAGTAATTAAATCTCTAAGTGAAACTTAATAAATAAAGATCAGGGAAAATTCTATGGTCCATTATTATATAATCAAATCTGCATTTTAACTAAAGTGGAGCTTAGGCTAAAGTGATGTAAGGAGTGTATTATAAAACTTTTTATACTCCTGTTTACTTAGATACCACTTTAAATATTAGATGCTTTGACAGAATAATTTCCATACCCGTTGCCGTGTATATGGTATTCATACCATGAGGGTTGTTTGAAAAACATTGCATCGTAATATGGCATGCCATGAAATCCGTTTATTTTTAAGGTTTGGTAGCTTTTAAAAAGAGAAAATAAATTGGTAGACGAAAATAAAAGCATTCTAGAGAATTATAAATCCAAAGCAATCACTTGGAATCAGAAGGTATGTTTAGTTGAATTGCTCTAGCTGCTATTTATGTTACTGAGAAAGTACTTCTAAATGATTGTCGTTAACACGATAGAAGGATAGGCATGGAAATCTCTTGGCAGAAAATCTAATGGCTCAGATAAGTACTTTGAGGTCTTGGAAGAAACTTTAGACAAAGTAATGCTCAATCAATTTGGCAACGAAATAAGATGATTAAACGCCTATATTTAATGAGAACTGGAGGTGGTGCTGCGAGTTTAAATATCTAAAGCCCTGTTTATGAAAAATGTCTTGGGTTAATTGGTTTAAATGAACCAGGATTGCACACAATTTTTGACAGTGATGCTCCAATTATTTGTAATAAACATGATTTCACTGTTCAAAGAATTAATGGAGAAATACAAATCATGTTCTCAGGCTGTAAAGTATTTGCATATTTCCATATCATGTTTTTCTGACATAGCAGCAGACAGAGCCGAAGTTACAGCTGTAAATATGTGTGGTCCTATCACACGGACACGCAGTAATCAGAATCTCTCTACGCGCAGGGGCATTAGGGGTAGCTTACGATTACTTTGTAAGCATTTGTAATCACCTACATTGTAGTGTCCCTCAATGAATTGAATCGTGCATTCTTCTGACTGATTCATTGCCTCAAACATTTTCTCTGGGTGAACGGAAACTGGTTAGAGACAGTCTCTAGTCGACGTTTGCCATAAGAAGTGCGCCTCTCTGCCGCAATGCCCATTTCAATCGCCAAAATTGTATATATTGGAAAATAAAGAGTTTCATTAACCTCAACCCCAAAATGGTGACCCCAAATCATGACGTGAATCGAGTCTGGTAGTGAGTGTGTTCAAGCGCGAACGTGCATGCGCTGCGGTGAAGTGGTCAAAGGAGAAGAAAACCGATAGTATTTTCACAATTAAAGTTTGCATTAAGATGCCCATCCATAACTAATTGGACTGAAGAACTTATACCTGGTGATATTATTTTCACGTGAGTACAGTCTATGCACCCAAATACTTAGGAAATTAGCCAATTTATAACATTTTTTAATTGGGTTATAAAGTATCTTATGACTTAAAAATAAACTTCACATAACCAGACATGGGTGTGATGATTTCTGAAGAGGAAAAAGCCAATATCACGAAATATCATGGGGAGCAGATCGATCCACAATGCTTCTATTATATAAAGCATTGGTCCGCTCTAGGTTGGACTATGGCAGCCTAATATATTCCTCAGCTCGCCAATCATATTTGAAACCTTTGGACTCCATCCATAATCTTGGCCTTAGGTTGTCTACAGGTGCTTACAGAACAAGTCCAGTTCTGAGTCTTTATTGTGACTCTGGGGACCCTCCCTACAGGTCCACAGAAACATATTGATGTGCAGTTATCTAACTAAACTTTTATCAATGAGGTCTCATCCTTGTTTTAACCTTGTTTTTAAACCCAGACTTTTAGACTTATTTAACCAAAGACCAAGAGCCACAAGACCTCTTGGAATCAGATTCTATGATTTCATTCAAGAATCCGGGATTACTTTCCCAAAAGCATGTACTGCTGGTTTTTCACCTGTTCCTCCATGGAAAGTCCCAGCTCCCAAATGTGAGATGAAACTCATGTTGCATCCAAGGTCATCTACCTCGGAAACAGAATACCAGAAGAGCTTTTTAGAAATACTGAGAACTTTTCCCACTTATACCCCTGTATATACTGATGGCTCAAAATCTGATATGGGGACTGCATGTGCAATTTCATCCCTGTATTACAACCCTAAAAGTGAAACTTCACCCAAAATGCAGCATCTTCACAGCAGAGCTCCTTGCCATAAAGATGGCCTTAACCAAAATAAAAGGCAGACTTGGGAGGTATATTATATGTACAGACTCGAGCAGCGCTCTGCAGGCCATATCAGAATACGACACCTTCAACCCTATTGCTCAGATGATACAGGCCTCACTTAAAAAACTGAAGGAAAAAGATAATGACATAGTTTTCAGTTGGGTCCCTGGGCACATGGGAATACAGGGGAACGGCAGCCCACAGAAGTTGGGACAAGGAGTGGAATAAGGTTCTGGCCCTGGATCTAAGGAGCTCCCTGAAGAAAAAAGCCATCTCACTGTGGAAAAAAGAATGGCATGACATCAAGGGAAACAAACTGAGAGCTTTGAAGGAAGACATAAGTCCCTGGCAATCCTCCAACAGACAGTGTAGAAGAGAGGAGGTAATTTTAACTTGCTTGAGAATAGGTCATACCCCATTGATGCACTCATACCTCTTCACCAAAGAGAAGATCCCTCCTCGTTGTGAGGATTGTAACACACTCCTCACTGTCAGGCACCTGCTACTTGAGTGCAAGAAGTTTAATGAGATCCGAAACACACTGTGGATCAGAGGCGACCTGATCTCAATACTGGGAGATGACTCACAAGCCATCACAAGGGTTTTAGCATTTTTAAAACATATTGGACTCTTTCAGAAACTCTGAATGCTGAAATTTTTAATTTTTGTCCTACATTAGGAACAGANAAAATGCAGCATATTCCTAATTCAAGTTATTTTGTGATACATGAGACCAAACCAATTAAACAAATTGCAAAAGAGGAGGCCTGCTTGCACATATACTGGAAATGCTTGATGATTTGGAAGGAAAGCAAGAAATTATTACTTACAATGAAAGGCTCTCACTTTTTTCTAGGGATTTTGATGAAACTTTTTGTGGTGATAATGGTAGTAGAGTAATGGAAAAGTGTAACGGGGTTTGTGTGCATGGGCCTTAGTTTCGCTGCAATAATTAATTGAAAATTGGTAATTGGAGTATAGGCAACCCCACAACACACCTCATGTACCCACTGTTAGGCAGTATTTTTTTTTGTTTTCTTTTATTATATTTATATTCTTCCTAATGGACACTATTACAACAAGTACATCTATTACTTACAAACTTACTTAATTTACAAAGGGACTGCAGAGCCAATGACTGACGGGGTCACACTCTGTGACAATTTTTGGACTTCAGGTGAAGAAAAATGTTACAGCACTAGAGGAAATATTTAAGAACATTTCAGTGACATCCTCAAAATTGGGAAAATTTTCCACAGGGATTTTTCAAACATTTTTAAAAAGTGTGGAGAAACCATACATCTCCACTAATTTTTTTATTAATTATAGATTCATGGGGTGGCCAAACAAACTCCGCAATATACAATGAAATATTTTCTGATGACGAAAATATGCCAACCTGCATTTTAAAAATAATTCCAATGAAATGCATGCAAATATGCTAGCCTTGGGATGTATATTTTTACAGACAAGTTAAAATTTTCATCTCAACGTCACAAAACTGTAGTTATATCATTTGAGAAGAAGAGAGAGAAAGAAAGAGAGCCGAGAGATTAGTTCCCGAGAGGACCGAATCTGCATTCATTCGCTTGTGCATAACCAACTATCTTCACCAAGATTTAGAGATATGTTACAGTATGCCTGGTACAAGTCTAAACTTGCAGAGACAAGAAGTTTCTTTCAAAATGTGAGTCAGGTATGCTTCCTGGATGATGTTAAATGAATAGTAGTAGTAGTAGGGTAAATGGCACTTCAACCACTAGGTTATTTGCACCAATGACATATGCAGCTCGTCATCAATCTTACTACTTCCTGTCAGCAGGACAAGTCCACAATTCATTAAAAACTCCACTTAAATGTCAATAATAAATAAATAAATATAAAAAACAAACATTAAAATCGTATAATAGAACAAAGAAATATGCAAAAGTTGCAATAATTCAGAGAAAAATAACTATCTTAAAGCTTAACAGAACTCCTGCCAAGGATGGGCTACAGTTTCATATACGGTTGTACAGACCTCCTTCTCTGAGAAATTTCAAAAATCAATCTAGTTTATCTGGGTCATTAACTAAAACATCCTTGAGGTCACCTCTGATATGTAGTTTGTTCCATAAAGCCTGATATACCATGCAGTTGGTCAAAATATGTTTTACAGAGAGTAAAGTGTTGCATTTGGCGCATATGGGAGCTGGTTCACCTTTGGAAAGGAATGAGTGGGTCATGCACAGTGGCCTATTTGAAGACGTACGATCACGACCTCCTCTCGTATACCATTCCAGAGGGAGGATTGCCATTGTGATACTGTAGGTTTTATCTCCCATAGTTTATTTCCACCTAAGTCAAGCCAATATTTCTGCCATTTCTGATGGATCTTTTCTCTGAGCATGATTCATAGGTCATAGGTGGTGAGGTATGTGGAGTCAATATTCGGTTTTGAGAGTGCACTCTTAGCTGCTGAGTCTGTCTTCTCATTCCCAGTTATGCCAACATGTCCTGGTACCCAGCAGAAAACTACTCTGTCCCATGTGAGTGTAGAGCTATGAGAGATGAATGAATCTCCTGAACGAGGGGGTGTGTGGGGAAGAATGATGTGATAGCTTTCATGGCACTTAATGAATCAGTGCATATTAGGCCAGGCTTATCACATAACTCCGTTCGCTGCACCGCTGTCTTTATAGCGTAAAGTTCTGCAGTAAATATGCTGCATTTTGGATGCAATTTTATTTATGCCACTCCAGAAGTGGGAGAAACAACTGTACAAGCAACATCTGAGCCAGATCTAGATCCATCAGTAAAGATAGGAGTGTGTCTGTGGTACTGAGACAGGATCTCAGCAAAACTTTGCAGGTACAGCTGTGTAGCTATTGATGTTTTCGGTAGTCTGGATAACAAGGTCAGGGAATTGGGGAAAGGGACTTGCCAAGGTTTATGTTCTGGAGGTCCACTAGCATATACTAGCGGTAAATCCACTGCAATATTCTCTAAAAGTTGTATTAGTCCAATTGGCAGGGGTTTAGTTGCCCTAAGTCTATTATTAAGAAGTGTTAAAAAACGTGGGTTAAAAATGGTTTTGTGGCAGGGGTGTGTTTTCAGGGATAAAATCTTGCTAATGTAATTACTCATTAGAGTCTCTCTTCTTATTGTGAGTGGTGGTTCTCCTGAATCTGCATAGAGGCTGAAAGTTGGGCTAGTCCGGAAGGATCCTGTTGCTAGCCATAGACCAGAGTGATGTATGGTGTTTAAAGGTCTTAGGTAGGACATATGAGCTGAGGAGTATAAGAAGCATCCATAATCCAATTTTGATCGCACTAGAACTCGATAGATCCCAAGCATTGAGATTTGGTCAGTTCCCCATGAATGGTTGGCAAGATGGCGTAAAATATTAAGGTCTTTAAAGCATCTATCCTTAAGATTATTGATGTGCATCCGTCAGCTCAATCTTCCATCTAGGTCCATTCCCAGAAAGCAAACAGTCTCGGCAACTGGTATGTGGTGGTTGCTTAACTTAAGTGAGGGTTGCGGGAATAGCCCTCTCAGCCTATGAAAATGGACACATTTCGTTTTCTCCCTTGAAAAATGGAAGCCATTAGAAAGAGACCACCTGTGCAACCTATTTAGCGTCAGCTGAAGTTGTCTTTCTGCATTGTGTAATTTGGCAATCTGAACTTTGCCATGAGTAAACATCTTGTTTTATTTCCCTGAGTTTGTTGCTGGTTAGATGTTGCCATTTCTCATGTATGTTTCCCTTGAGCATCACTTTCAAGTCGTCTACAGAAATATATTCAGTCTATTGTTTGTTTAAGGAGAGCATTCTTGGCAACTGTATCAGCATCCTCATTGCCTCTTATTCCAACATGCCCTGGAACCCAACAGAAAATAACCTTGGTCCCCCGTGAGTGCAGGCCATCAAGGATGTATGGATCTTTTCTACAATCGGGTATGAGGGGGAAAAGNGAATCGAAGTTTGACTAGGGCATATTCCCCCAAATTTCGTTTAAATCCCATGCCATATAGTTTAATATTTAGAATTTCATAGTAACCTCGCGAACATATCTTTTAAGACTTGCGGGTGGAACACTCAGCTCCCGGGTTCGGTTTAGCTGCTAGATTATTAAATAACCATTTCAATAAATTTCAAATCAACTGAAATTAATTTCAAATTACCTTTAGTTTATGAATAACCAAAACCCGTTACTTTTATTTTAATACTACGTCTACAGTTCGTCGAAAATTATTTGAGAATGTAACCAATAATTTTCGATACATTTTTAAATGATTTATATGGAAAAGGTGGGGAGCGTTCCTCAGGCAAATCGAAATACATGCTGTACATCCGACCTAACATATATTTGAATAAATGTTGACGGAAAAGCTAAATATATATTTGGAGGATAAGGGGATAAAATTTAATTGCGAAAAAGTAAGTCATTTGTAAAAAAAATGGGAGAAATTATTTTTTAACAAGGAAAGTTTCGAGATCTCCATGGAAATGCGCCTATGAGGCGTGGTTACCTAACTCCGAATTTCAGTTGCTAATTTTGCGTTAGAAAATGCCTAGTTGTGTCAACGATAAGGCACGTGTCTATTTTTTCAGCATGTAACGTACTCTGAAAGTTTCGTGCGAATCCGATATATATATATATAGATGATAGTTGCTCATTACAGAAGCAGAAAAAGTTGGTTAGTGTTTTACTTTGAAATAAGTATAAAATTGATTGTGTCTGGCGAGTGTTACGTACGATTGTCAGTGTCACATTCACTTACATCAGAGTACAACTCTTACCACCANCTACATTAGGAACAGACATATTTTTACGAACTATTATTATTTATCTATTTATTGATCTCATTTATGTTTTAATATTTTTATCCAGAATTGTTTTTGAAATACTGACTGGTTTATAACCAAGAGGATGGTTTTGTCTCAGCATCCTAAATGTAGTGGGTTTTAACTTTAATTATTTAAGAAGTTCAGGTGCAAAATAACCTGTGTTGAGGCGCCTAAAACTTAATACTAACTAAGATATGATGAAGCATGAGAGCCCTCTCTGTGTCCCCCCCTCACCACATGAAGGAACCCACACCGAGGGGAAGGTTGTTGCTTTAGCAAAATTAAACCCAAACTGCAGTCTCAAAACTCTACAAATATTTGGCTCCAAAAGGCTTACGAGAAAAGACTTGCTCAATCGATGGGAAAACGACATAATGAAAGGGGGCACTGCAGAGGAAAAATATGCTCTCATTAAAAGGTGGACATGGGACAGGTTTGTTGCAGTAAGAGAGAAGCGCAGCCATCTGCACCAGAACTATACAACAATGGGCCAAGTCTGCAGCTTTACAGTTCATTCTGGATGAATTTAAGTTCATTGCATCAGAGTCCTGGGTAGGAAAATTCAAGAGGACCCATCGCATTAGGCAGCGCAGAATAACGAATTATGTAGCCACCGGAAGCAGCGCTTCAATGAACAATGTTTTGTTGGCAGCAGAGAAGTTCCAACGACAGACAGAGGCCCTTATACCGAGTTACAATCCGGACTATATTATAAACACAGACCAAACAGGCTGTGAATACCGTTCCTGTTTGCGTCGCACCTTGAGTTTCAAAGGAGAAAAGAAAACTGAAGTGTTTTTAGGGAGCATTAGTAAAGTAACCCACTCTTGTACGGCGCAGTATTCAATTACTTTCTCACGTAAAAGTCTTCTGAAAGTGTTTCTTTGCAGGAGCCAAGCGGCACCTTCAGTCCGTGGGTACGAGAAGAAGTAAGGCGTTTGTCCAGTGAACTGTTCATGCAAGTGCGCATTTCATTTTAATTCATATCTCCCTCTTAACCTTCCTTACCTGGCGCAAGGAATTCTGGGGGTACAAGGGGGAATACCGGCGGAAA
The DNA here is from genome assembly GCA_000376725.2 of Ladona fulva. NCBI lineage: Eukaryota > Metazoa > Arthropoda > Insecta > Odonata > Libellulidae > Ladona > Ladona fulva. The sequence goes on along the minus strand of KZ308255.1, from coordinate 365,063 downwards.
TACGCCGTGTCACTTTGTCAGGAAGACGAGAAGATGACGCTACGGGAAGAAAATTGGGGCACTTCGGTAAGTGCCGTCCCATCTTCCCTTTATTACTTCCCTTGCTTCTCCTCCTTCTTGCCATCACTTTCTCTCTCTTTTTTTTTTGTTTTAAGCTCATTTGTCGCGTGTCACGGCCTTTGCGGCTACTCGTGCTTTTATTTCCTTTTCTGAATTTCTTTATAATTTTCATTCAGCTATGTTTGAAGGTGAAGGGGCGAAAAGTAAGGGAACATTAACGCGGGAACAATTTGATTCATGCATGAAGTTACTGAGTTTCAAACGTGATCAGTTTCGACGCACTATTTGTACAGTATTTTCAATTGCTCAAGAGTTGGATGATTTTGGATCTGAAATATTTGGCCATTCTAGGTTAGAAATGTTTCTTGTATGCTGTTCTCAATTGGAAACTGTATATTCGGAATTTCGTGTCAAGCAGTGAATCCTTCCACCATGAATGAGCTAACTCGTGTGGATAATGGACCCACACCGAGCACAAAGTCGCGTCTTCCTACCATCGAGTTGCCTCGATTTTCAGGGGCATTTTCTGACTGGGTTGGATTTCACGATTTATTCCGCAATTTAACTCTACTTATTCCAATGCTTCAGGTGACTTTAAATGTAAGCTGATGATTGTTTATTGCACTGAAAATCCTTGCGCTTTAAAGGGAAAATACAAAGTGCATCTACCTGTTTATTGGAAATCCAATCGAAAAGTGTGGGTGACTGCAGCAGTATTTACAGATTGGTTTAAATTTTGCTTTGTGCCTCAGGTGAAAGACTATCTCAAAAAAAAAGAACTTGGATTTCAAGGTCCTCCTAATCCTTGACAATGCCCCTGGGCATCCAGGTACTTTAGGAAATGCTGAGGAAAGCATAGAGGTACTGTTTCTCCCTCTAAATACAACATCAATTTTACAGCCATTGGATCAAGGAGTAATGAAAATGTTTAAGTCGTACTACACTAGGCGCACTTTGAAAAGGTTACTGCAGGCGTTGGAAGATGCTAAATCCCAATGCACCGTCTTAGAGTTCTGGCATTCATTCAACATCATGGGTGCCATTGAAATTGATACCCCACGGGCACAGAAATTCAAATGTCCGAAAAGTCGCGCCAATCCTGGGTAACAGGATCCGTCTCCGCCCCCGCCGCAGGGACGCTAAACCTGATTGGCCGGCAACCCTCAGGGCTCGAGTATAAAGCTCAGACCCTGAGGCAGGGAAAATCAGTGCGGGGTGGAGAGCGAAACTTATTGAGCGAAAGCTCCTGGCTTGCGCTCCGAGATACCCCGAGGCCATTGGACCAAGGTAGAGCGAATAGCTCCCCAGCGGCCCCCGTTGGACTAAGTTTGAGCGTGTAGCTCCCCAACGGCACTGTCGGGTCCTGGTTTGATTGAGTGGAAACTCCGCCAGGGCTCGACCGAATCGGAGGCATACGGGAGTTAAAGAAAACAAGAGATTAATAAATAACCAATCAACAAACAAAACGCGTTATTATTTTAGGATGCACCTCCGCTCTCACAGGCCGAGCGGAGAGGTATCAAAATTATAGTGGATTCATGGAGTGAAGTGAAGGAGTCCACCTTGAACGTTTCCTGGAGAAGCCTTTGTCCAGAGTTAGTGAAAAATTCTGTCGAGTTGCCATCAGTTGAAGAGGATATATGCGAAATAGTAGACCTGACAAAAGCTGTCGGAGGAGAAGGATTTAATGACATGCAGGAGAAATAAGTGGAAGAGTTGCTAGAATCCCACCAAAAGGAGTTGATGGAAGAGGAATTGTTGGATTTGGTTCAGACCAACGAAAGTATCAAGATTAATGAGGATTCAGAGATGGGAAATGAAAGTGAGCATTCAAAATTATCTATCAAATCTCGCAAGGAAGTTTTTAACGCAGTAGACGGGGTCCAAGAGAAATTACTTTGACTTGATCCGAGCATGGAGAGAAGCTTGAAATGCAAATGGGCGTTTCAGGAAGCTCTATTTCCTTACCATGAGCTTAAGTTCCTGTGGACCCCATCTAGTGTCAATGCATTTAAAATTATTTTTTAAAAAGCAAATTTCTTGTATGAAAATTTTATTTCGATAAAACTAGATGCATTTTCTGAAAAAATAAATAAATAAAAGCAGATGATTCTTCACTTACCACGTTTGAATACGAAATAATTTCCTTAGCCACAAATTTGCATAGTGGTCACAAAATTTCGTTCTCGATGAGACAGATTTTTTCAGATTAAGGAACGAAACTCGATATTTCCTGTAATGTTCATGTTTCATATAGCACGATTTCACATTACGCTGTGTTTTCAAGGAACGTATCTTTGTGCTAAGTGAGGGTCTACTGTATAAGGCAGAAAACTAGCAGGGCAGTGTTAAATGGTGGGCAAGAACTGCTGGCCCATTCTGCACTACTTGTACCTGATGGATACAGCCTCAAAAGTATAGTAATTTCTGCTTGCTACGGGTGCAGACTTGTGTGTATACCTTCAGGACCAGGTTAGAGGGTGACAACCCTTCTCCTCATACCAACTGTTAACCGTGTACAGGATGATTTCCATGTATGAATGGACTGATTTAGTACTTGACTTCGGTCTAAAATGTGTCTATAGGTGGAATTTTGTGGTGGCCACATGGACAAGCCTATTATTGGCAGTGATTTCTTATCTTTTTATAATTTATTAATGGATGTCTGCCAGCAGCAACAAATCAATGCTGTGGTGACTTGGGCAGTGAATTTCCCACCTCTCCCATGTGAATTTGTAAATAACCTCACTCTGAACATTTATACTTCAGTTCTGAGGATGGCTGATTTGCGTCGAAACTGGTTAATGTGTTTAAAAATATATTTTATAGTAGATTTGTACAAGTGTTGCTATTATACATTCTTCTAAATTTTATGTAGGATTTTTCTATATTCATTAGATTATTTGTTTTATATATCTATAACATTTGAGTTTATTAGGCTTCATTTTCAATTTCACATCTCAGACTTATTTTGTATTTGTAAATTTGAATCTTTTTTTTAGTAGTAATGGGCCCTGGACCATGTGGATTAACTGTGGTATCCCAGGAAAAAGGGGAAGTAGAAAACCCTTCTGTTTCAAAAGATTTATCTTCGGATGAAAAAGTAATGTTCTCTGACGTTTTGAGTGATTTTGAAGCAGCTGAGTCAAACATCTAGTCAGATGAGGAAGAGAAGTTTCCATTGACATCATTAACTGTTTCGAAAGGTATTGTGTGGAGTAACACAAAACTGGTGAAAAATGAAATTCGTTTCATTGCTAATCCCAGACTTCAGGTTCCCAATCCCAGTAACACAGCAATGGACTTTTTTAACCTTTTAGCCATGGATATATTTTTCAATTTAATAGTTAACTACACCAACTTTTATGCCAACCAGTTACGTTGATCCCGCGCTACTCCTCAAGCCCATTTCTAGCATTGGAAGTAATTAACAATTCCTGAATTTAAATGATTTCTTGAACTTTTGTTCCACATGGGAACAACAAAATGCACAAGGCTTGCCGACTACTGGTAAAGGGGCCTTCTTTTTGAGCTAAGGTGTTTTTCCTAATTCATGAGTAAGGAATAGATTCATGAAAATTTTGCAGGCATTACACTTTTGCAAAAATCCCAAGGAAGGGGAGCCTGTACCACAGGACAGGCTTTACAAGATCAAACCCGTTAAATTTTTTAATGAAATGATTGAAAAGGTTTATTACCCAGATAAGCAATCATCTTTCAACTAGTAGATGGTTCTTTGGAGGGGTATGTTGTTTTGTAAGCAATACATTGAGGGGAAACAACGTAAGTTTAGGGTTAAATTATACATGATGACACTTCAACACCACAAAAAGGGTCACGCTCAGTACCGAGCCTTGAGGCACCCCATTCTCTTGTTGGAAGGTTCTAGAGAGGTGTTTCCCTATTCTAACATTAAAAACACAGTCGCTTAAAAAATATTTGATAAAAATTGGTAGACTGCCCCTGAAACCCCATCTGTGTAATGTAAGTAAAATTTTATGTCGCCATACACTATCGTAGGCTCGTTCAATGTCAAAGAAAATACCCAGAGCATGTTGCCGAAGCACTAATGCTTCCTGGAGAAAATTTTCTAGTCGGACCAGATGATCTGTTGTTGATCGCCCCTGTCGGAACCCACATTGAATTTCAGAAAGCAGCTTGCGCTTTTCAAGGCACCAAACTGCAGTTCACCATCTTCTCCATTACTTTGCAGAGGCAACTTGTTAGTGATATCGGCCGGTAGCTGGAGGGGAAGCATTTTTCTTTGCCTTACTTTAAGATTGGGATAATTATAGATTTCCGCCATGCATCTGGAAACACACCTTCATACCAGATTCGATTTAAGATTTTCAGAAGCTGCTCCATACCAGAAGGAGGGAGGTTCCTTAAGAAGGCATTGTGTACCTGGTCACTTCCAGGGCATGTGTCCTTAG
>KZ308255.1:265881-359035 GCA_000376725.2 Ladona fulva | reverse complement strand
TCAGCACACCGAGAGGAGGTGTGGCCAAACTTTTGGCACTTGTAACACCTCATCGGATTCGGGATAAATACTCTCACAGGCAGGGAGAGATATCCAGCTGTGATCCTTTCAGGGAGGTTAGTTCTTGCAAATTTTAGGACTAGATTTGGTGTGTCGATAAGTATACCATCCCTGCGAGATTTAATCCTCCGCACACCAACAACACCTTGTTCCTTTAATTCTCCCAGTATCTCCTCATCACTAATGCCCATTAAATCGTAGCTGAAGACCACACCCTCAACAAAGTTGAGGGTTCTGTGAGCTTCAACTTTTACAGCCACATCGTGAAACATGGTGGCTGTCTTGAGTTTCGCTGCCTGTTTTTCATCTTTTACCTCTACTAAAATTGACCCATCTCTGAGGCGCTTTACTGAGGTCACTTCTCCAGCCAGAAATCTCAATACCCTATGTAATGCAAAGGGAGATATCTTTTTTAAGGCTCCTTCCACTATACTTGAAATAATGAAAAATCTTTCATTACTGTTACAATTAGTTTTCCTTGCTATATCAGCATCGGTGCAATGCCTTTTGTTAAGGAAAGTATTATCATCCATAATAGAATGGTAACTTTCATCCCCGAGACTCCCCACCCACCATGGAGCCCAACAAGGGGACGCTGAACTTCAGCGCCAGGGCTATCTCGGGGATATAGCTTAGCAGCCACTCTCCCTGCAAGCCAAATGCATCTCCAGTGGCCCCAAGCTAACCCAGCTGGCGTACGCTCGAAAGGAGCCTCCCGGCTCCCCAGCCGCCAGCAGCCGATTGACTGGGAGTGGGCTAGTTCCCAGCCGCCCGTCTAGGAGAGGCAGGGGCCAAAGTGGAGTGTTGGGGATACCTCCCCCGCAAGAGAAGTCCCCTCAGCCACCAGGATCCCCTTTCCCCCCAACACGGGTCGCCATGCACGGCAAACGCATGGGTGGGCGTTCCACACACAGAGAGGGCCAGCAAGATATGAGAAGAAGAAAGTGATGGGGTGATTGAAGATGAAGAAAGATGTGATGAAGCATGAGAGCCCTCCCTGTGTCCCTCCCTCACCACGTGGAGGAACCCACACCGAGGGGGCAAGAATACTAACATATAATAATAACAGGTGACTTGAATGCTAAAATGATTGAAAATAACTATGACTCAAAGTTTCTGAAAAATACTTTCACAGCTCATAACTTATATCTGCTCCCTCTGCAACCAACATATTATACTGTATAAACGTGTACACTATAAAAATATTGGTTTCTTCTCTCCAGGATGCCCTAATAACCCTGGACTATGCCTCAAGAACTGTTCTGTTACATTTCATCATGAGTAAATCCATAATATATTTTTAGTTTATTTGTGGTATATGTTGTATTTTTGTAATGTTTGATTTCTATTATTAAACGGAGATTAGGAATAAGGTTCATCTTAATCTTGCATTCTTTTTCTTGTACTGATATTTTCCTTAATTAGAATCAAAATTTTAAACCTTTATTTCCTTCATTACTGGATAATAGTGTTATTTTTTTCAATATTTCATAAATGTAATATTCAGGTTCATCCCCAATCTGTCTGACTGATGCAACATTTTCTGTAATTGCAAGTAAGAATATGTTATTCTCTAAAATGGGTAGAGAAACAGTGAAATGAATTTTGGCACAAAAAAGACGTCACTGAGGCTGGGGTCACAGGTAGTGCCATAAATAGGGTCACAAGCTGGGTGGTGTCCTACCAAAAGACAACATATTATGTTTTCTATCCTTGAAAACCAATGACCAGAAATGGCATTGATGTAGCTGCGATGCTGCAGATAGTGGAATGCAAGGTAAGCCTCCTAAAGGGACCCTTAGATGGCTGCTGGTACTCGGAGACTCCTTGCTGCCTTCACCCTTGTCTGTCATTGCCCTGCACTGGCAGCCCATCACAGCATTCCAAGTCTCAAGCAGATCCATCATCACCCCCATGGACTGCAGGACAAAGCACCTCTTTCCCTATGGACAAGGTCAGCTTTAGCAGTAGGACCTAGTATCCTTTTCTGACGGCAAGAGTTGGCTTTCAAACAGGATGAAGCATCTCTTTTCCTATGGTCAGCGTCAGCTCTAGCAGCAGGACGTGGCATATTTATCTGATGACAAGCATCATTTGCAGGATGCGGCATTCACCTGACTCATGCAGTCTCTTCAGGTATTAAAAAAATTTTTTTATAGCCAATATATTATTCAAACCGACAGTTAATTGACTTATTAATATCACGATGACATGAAATTGGTGTCAAGTGTGTTAGGGGAATGACATCCACCACGACAACTTTATCTCCCACTGACGTGGAAGATGTATTAGATGAGGACTTCAGGGGGTACATCACAAGAAATTTTTCAAAAATTTGATTTTTTAATACACATTCTTAAATCTAATAGTCATGCGCATTCTTTCCCAAAATTATACATTTTATTTGAAAATTATTGGATATTAAAGCAATTTATGTAGCACCCCACCCAAAGCTTTTCTTCTCAACAGGGGAAGGAACAGTAAAATTTGTAGAGTAAGGGTACTACAAGCATTTATTTTAGTTTAGCCTATGTTGCTGCAGAGTTGAGTACTGTGTTGAAATTACTGCTGCTTCATAGCTCACTTTTGGGAGTTTATTCCATTGTATATACTTTATTTACAATGGAAAGAAAAAGCTCTAGGAAGAGTTTGAGGAAGAGTGAAATCAGATAGGGTGAAGCAGAGGAAAGGTCCAAGGAACAGCTACAAATGACAACAGAAGAGAGCCGTGCCAGTACATTGGCAAAAAAGCTGAGGATTGCCTATCATATTTTAAATTTCTTTGCCAATTTTTCTGCCATCAGTCATCATTAAAAAGTGACCATGATATAGTTTCAAAGAGAAAAGCAGGAGAGGATTGGGATTTGGTATCATTAGAAACTGTAGCAAAAGCGTTCTTATTGAAGTAAACTCATGTCAATCTGAAGTAAAGTCATAAAGAAGTGCTTCTTCTCTGCCATGAGACTTCTGGGAGTTGGATTAAATGGAGCTGAAAAATGTTATGCCTTAATGGATATGCCTTGCCCATTATTTCAAAAGAGTTACAACTTCATTATGAATGTCCTTTCTGCAGCAATAGCTGTTTGTGAAATATCATTAAAAACTGCTGCTAAAGAGAATGAACAAAATGGCAAGAGAATCGGGAAACAAGAAGGCTTTACAGTTTCTTGAGACAGAACATGGATGAAATGAGGTTTTGACTCCTTATTCTGAATAAGTGTTGCATCCCTCATTGCATTTTATACCAACAAGGTGATTGATGTCATTGTCAAATCTTCAATCTGTAAAACTTGTAGTCACTGGGAGAAAAAACAAGAAACTGAAAAATATTATCAATGGTTGATGAAACATGGATCCAAGTGCTTAGCAAACATAAAGGGAGTGCAGGAAAGATGGAACTCGACAGTATTTGGAAGATGCCCAAGAGGTCAGAAAATTTTCATGGTATGAAGTACATAAATTACTTAGGTGATGACGACAGTAAAAGCTATAAAAGAGTCAAATGGATGGCTTTGCACTTGTAAAGAAGGCAAACCAGGCATTTGGAGCAAAGGTAAGTTTTTTTATCTGCAAAACTGATAGATTCTCTAATTACTATGGGCTTGCTATTTGAAGGAATGCCACTTCTACAGACAATATGAACAAGGCAATTTGGGTGAGATGTATTATAAGAGCTCTACCGATGATATGCCACATTACCATTATCATCCTGATGGCGCAGACTCGTGGAGCACTTGGCAGAGAGTAAATGCAGATGGGGCACTTACTCAATATGAGCAAAAGGAGGTACTTCCTCATATAGAAAAAGATGCAATAATTGCTATTTATGAAGACCTCAGTAGGAAAGAATTACTTGATAGATAGGGTGGTTTCATGCAGAACAATGTGAATTTCAACTCTCTCGAGGGGAGAATTGACCTGAAAATAATGCCAGACAGTGCGTATTGCTGCATATATTGTTACTTGCAATGATGTTTAATGATGGAGAAAGAAGCCATGTTAAAATTATAATCAACATATTCCAGGCATAACTGTTTCTTACTGCAAGGAGTCCAGGAAGTGACACAAGAGAAGAAAGAGGAGAGAGAGAACTGCATAAACACAGCAGTTGCGCTCTTTAGGGACAAACTGAAGGTCCCAATAGACGTGCGTTGCCTCAATAGGGTGCATCACATTGGTACCCCCAGATCGAAACCCAACGATAAACCAAGACCCATTATTGTAAAATTCGTCTCGTACCATGACCACCACCAAGCCTGGTCAGCGAAATAGGCACTTAGCCACTTCCCTAACACACCCTGATATATCCGTAATCTGAAGTTGCTAAAATCGAGACACGCCTGGATATATCCATTCAAGTCTCTCAGTTTCGCTACATACAAATCATGCCTGCCTTTTTCTGTCTCTTGCTCCCAACTTCAGTTTTCGTCCATTGAGGCTATAAAAATAACTCATATATGGCATTAAAATATGGTACGAAAATACCTTGAGTATCAGTTGGACCTAATAGAAGAAATAATTGAAGCAAACTTTCCGAGTATTGCTTCACCAAAAGTTGGTAGACCACCCGCAACACCACATCCCTGCTGCCTAACAGAAAGGCATTTCTTTGAAGTGTATTCACCAAGTGAAAAGAAAACAAGCCTGAGTAAACAATGATTCATGGGTTCACGAATATTATAAGGCCATCCCCTTACATCAAATCACATATAGACCAGCTACTTCCCACAGCATCCCAAGGAACATTCATTCTAGGAACGGGAATCACCAATTAGTTTTCCCCACCAAGTGCTAGTGCTTTCCCTTTTTCTATCTCAGTGCTTTTCAGTAGTTACCGTGTTAACCATTATCAAATGTTTAATCAGAAGTGGACAGTGGTTCATCACCTCTTTAATTCCCCATTGGTGCCTTCCATAATAGTGTCTCTAAATTGTGCATCTGCATCCTAGTGCTTTACCTGAGTAGTAAATCCCATTCTATATTGTGATAAAGTGTTTCCCCAGACAAAAGTGAATATCCTCTCATCCAAGTGCATGTTCTAGTGCTGAAGGTGAAGAAGGAAGTGACTCTTCTTCTTTGCATGTGGAGAGCATGGATGAATAATCTTCTGAAGAAGAGGAACATGGATCTTCACCTTCAGGAAGTACGAGCACTTGGTGACCTTGCAAAGAGTCTGTGCAGAAACATCAGTTTTCTGATGGCTTAGGGGTGCAATTAAACATTAAAGATCTAGTAAGTGTCTATAAACATTTCCTGAATGATAAAGTGCTGAAGCTTATAGTGGATGAGACCAACAGATATGCGAATCAACTCAGATCATCAGTGACACTAAGCAGAAGATCTAGAATGCAGAAATGGATGGATACGTGTAAAAGTGAAATTCAAAAGTTCACCACCATTCTTATAGCAATGGGTACAGTCCATTTCACAAAAATGAAACTGTACTGGTTGCAGAAATCGCTTTATTGAAATTACATGATTAGAGGCATTATGAATTGCAATAGATAGTAAGTGTTTCCATTTCAATAACAATGCTGATCAGACTGCAAAAACTGATAGACTAACAAAAGTGAGGCCCCTAAATAAAATTATGCCAATGACCAAAAGGAGCAGCTGAAGTCAGGCACGCACTGCCACCCTTGTAGTCAGAAGAGGATCAGTTTCAATGCAGAGAGGGGCTGAAGTGTCTCCTCCCATGCTCAGAGGATGACCTGGAACCTTTACCCGCATGGGCAAAGAGACTATTGGAACAGTTTTGCATGAAACCAAACTGCTTAAAGGCAGTAGAGCAGTAGCAATTAAACTCCTCCACGTCCCTACCAACTGCCTACACCTTGCAAAATTTGCAAAGAAATCTCCCTAACAAGCTACCACCCTCGGACAGTGAAATGCTACAGCTGGCCCAGCTAATGCACAGATGTGATTCAGGGAAAATTTGGCTGCGCCGCACAGAGGTCCTTTTTGGCAATCTATGCGCTCAAAAGGTGTAAATTTCAGGTGACGGGATCTGCTTGCAATTAATTTTTACAAATGCTCAGATAGCCAGAGAACTCAGAACGCAACGTGTCTAGACAGATGGCGCGCGATAAAACAAAGTAACGAACGAACAAGTCAGTACTTGTTCGCGCGAGCAAACGCGCGTCGTCGCGGTACCTTAGTCAGCGCCCAAGTTTCAATGCGATTACACGTTTGGCTGTCAGGGAATTCGACCAATTTCTATGGAGCTGTCGCGTACAGGTACCTGTTATTTATTTAACAAATTTTATTTCGACACTCATTTTAATCAACTAGTTATTAAAGTTAGAAAGATTTGCTCGTTTTGAGCTAAAATTAATATCATCCTTCGTGTAAATTGGACAAGAACTATTGTGATTGGAGCGGATTGGTCTTGAAATGAATTTCTGTCTCTAGTTACATTAGTTAGCTACCAACAAATCATAATTTCCCCTGCCGTAACTTGCCGTAACTTTTTTTATTATTGTTTTAAGATATGGCGGATGGCGTTCAACGCAGCGATATTTTCAACGTTTGGCGTAATGAAAACGTTAATGCTCGTAAATTCGATATGGTGATTAAACATCTGAAGGACACGACAAATTTCGATGACTTTGATGAGGCGTCTAGAGGCAAATTTTGCACAATAATCAAGAATTTATGTGGACAGTTTATGTACAAATGGAAAAAAAATAACCGTACACTAAATACTTTTCTGCTGCACAATAAAGAGTGGTTGGATGGTTGTCTGACTTTCGAAGGAGTTCGCTGTGAAGGGAGAGAAGATGTGACGGCAAATACAGGACGCCCGAAAAAATCATTTGAAGAGTGCAGTCGCTCATCGAAAAAAAGAAAGGTACAACAGCTCGTTTATGAAAACACTTCTAATGAACTCTCACTGGCTGCTCAAATAAAGCTAAGGTACGATGGCAAGAGAGATGCTGCCAAAGTTATTAAGATGGTATCTTCTCCAACAGCCTCACCAAAAAGGGCAAACAAATTTAAAAAACGCATTACTACCCCGATTAATGTACCCATCAAACTGACTGCTGAGAAAGCTTTGGCACTCTATGTCGACAATAAATTTACGAAAGAGCAATATATAGACATTCAGCAGACTAGTAAAGCGCACAATGCTAATATCTACCCGACCTACAACAGACTGCTGGATGCGAAGAAAATGTGTTACCCTGACGATATAACCATAACAGAAGTGTCTGGAGAGGTGAGACTGCAGTCCCTAGTAGACCACACAACACAGAGACTGGTCGCTGCACAGAAGGACGTTTTGAAGGAACGCCTCGAAGAGTATGACCCGAATAAAATAACTATTGCGTTCAAGTGGGGATGTGATGGGGCTTCGGGCCACAGCCAGTACATGCAAAGGTTCGAAAACAGTGACAACGATGATGCATCTTTATATCTAGTATCTTTGGTTCCCCTTAGAATGACAGTTCTATCGAAAACTGAAAACAGAAAGTTGATATTGTGGAACAATCCCGTGCCGTCATCAACGAAGTACTGCCGACCTATAAGGATTGTCTTTCATAAGGAAACACCAAACTTCGTCAAGCAGCAAGTTGAAGATATTCAAAGACAGATACTACGAATAGTTCCAACTAAAACTGTCATTGAAGGAATACACTACAGCATTAGCTCAGTTTTTTCATTAACAATGATTGATGGAAAAACTTGCAGCACGCTTTCCAATACAGCTGCTCAAAACTGCCACATATGTGGAGCATCACCGAAAATTATGAATGATCTGGATGTAGTAAGTGTAAGGCCCGTAAATAAAAATTCGCTCCATCTTGGGATATCAAGTCTGCATGCCTGGATAAAATGTATGGAAACTATTTTACGTATCGCGTACAGGCTTGACATAAAGAGTTGGAGAATTAAGAAGACGCAAAAGACGGCAACTGAAGCAAAGAAAAAGGAAGTTCAAGAAAAACTGCGCAGGGAAATGAACCTTCTAGTCGACTTGCCAAAGCAAGGCTATGGGAGTAGTAATACTGGAAATGTGGCTAGAGTCTTCTTCCAAAATCCTGAGTTGGCTTCGAAAGTCACCGGAATCAGCAAAGACCTGATTGAAAGGTTAAATATAATACTTCGCACAATTTGTTCAGGATTCGCCATAAACATCGCAGCATTCGAACATTTTGCGAAAGAGACGGCTAAATTGTATGTCCAAGAGTATCCCTGGTACTACATGCCCCAGAGTGTTCATAAAATTCTCATACATGGGAGCCTAATCATAAAGGAGGCAATCATTCCGATAGGTCAACTGTCGGAAGAAGCACAGGAGGCTCGAAACAAAGATGTCAGAAATTTTAGGGAGTTCCATTCTCGCAAATTTTCTAGGAAAGAAAATGTGGAGGATATATTCCACCTGCTTCTAGTGTCTTCTGATCCTCTCATAACCAGTATGCGGAGAATAAAACCAAAGCTTGGTGGCAGTCTACCTCAGTCGGTTTTGGAGTTATTGGAAACACCAAAAACATCAGGTGACGCTTTGAGAACTGACACTATTTAAAAGTCTATAATGCGATTGTTTAAATAAAAAAAACATATATTCATTCATATGTAGTTTCATTTATTAATTAAAAATTTAGTTAATCGTTAATAGGCTCCCACTGGGTTAATAGTTTTACGTACTCGTTTTAGTTAGAAGTACTTTTAACCATAAAAAAAACATCAGAATATCTGCTTACGTAACCCAAATACTTGAGTCATAATCGTATTTGCCCGAGTTATGTTTCAAAACATATTATTTTAATATTATATGTCTTGTATGTTCATGCCTATTTGTTTTTAAACACTTTCACATGAAATATCAAGGAGAAATACTTTTGAGCGCATAGATTGCCAAAAAGGACCACTGTGCGCCGTATGTACGAGATTGAGGTGCTTCTCAACTATGTATCATATGAGGGCAGGGATCTCAAGCCGACCACATGGTATTTATATGTGTTCCAACTGCCTTAGCTCCTGGTGCATGATGTGTTTACTAGAAATTTGGAGTGGTTGTCCTTTTTGTTAAAATGTGCTACACCGATGTGTGAAACTGGGAATCTGGGACGCGGAAATAGAAGTGTTTTGCAATGCAACCCCAAATACCATAGCCTACAAAAAAAAAACTCCATTTTAACCAAAACTTTTACTAAACCGCACGATTCATACACGCACGACCATGGTTTCGCAGCATGGCTGCATCATCAGGTCATTGACCTGATTGCAGCCATGCTGCGAAACCATGGTCGTGCGTGTATGAATCGTGTGGTTTAGTAAAAGTTTTGTTAAAATGGAGTTTTTTAACATTAATCATTACCACAAAGTCACTCCTGATTCTGTCGTTTACCATAGCCTTCATTGTTCCAGATTGGGGTATCACCATGGCATATTGCTTTATTGGCTGTGCCCTTCTCTAGGAAAGACGTTCACAAGTTTTCTCCCATCCCCAGAATGAGTAGGTCGGTTAACAAACTATCCAACATTGTGGACTTCTTCTGCAATTCCTTGAATACCATAAGGAGAAAGGCTTACTCAAGTTTTGCTACTAACTCTGCACCATAACACTTTCTTTTTGTCTGTTCTTCGTATTGCTTTTCAACTGGACTGTACTGTTTTTTTTGTCTTTTATCGTTTTTTATTATTTTGTATATTCTTTCCTTTTTCTATTTTCTTTTGTGTTAATTCTATTATAACTCATGTAATTGGGGCAACCTGTTTGAGTTAAATAAATTATTATTATTTAATTGGTACTCCATTAATTTAATGGAAAACATTGCTACATTGGTAGCATTGAAATTTTTTATTGATAAATTTAATGAGTTAAATATGTGTAACAACATAATCTGCATGAAATAAGGAAACTGTTTTTGTACTGTATTTTGAAGAATAAAAGCCATTTTGTGCTTTGGAGCCATGTTCCTTTTTAAGCCAATCTGGCGGATGGGCCCTCCAGGGATTCCTTGTACCTTTAAAGTTACCCCTGTGTCAGCCATATTGGTGGGACTTGGTATAAAGGTATGAGATCTCCTATGGAGCATCGCTTGTTTCAAAGGATTGGAGGACATAGGAGGACGTGTTGATGTGATGCTGTGATGCCACAAACCACACAACAAATGAGAGATATCCCACAGTGCACATAGTGCTTTGAATAGTGAAGTGTAGGAAGAGGAAGTGTGCCTATCTGAAACCAGAACAAATGGCTCCTCAAACCTTTACAACAAGCAAGAGTTCATGAAGCCGAGACTGTTCAGTATGAAAACAGAAACTACACTTGAGATCTACACAGATGCCACCCCCACCAAGGTGTCATCATGGTTCCCTCCCCAAATAGAGAATGGATAAGAACTTTTGAGGACCTGAAGATTTTGTCAGAACAGTGATGGGTACCAATTCTAAAGAAGCCAGGTACAAGGAAATGTACCGAGCATAGAACGATAAGCCTAATTTCGCACACAGCCAAAATAATGTTGAGAGTATTGAACGGGTGATTAATAAGCAAAATGGATGAAAATGCAGGAGAGGAACAGTTAGGCTTCAGAAAAGGGAAAGGAACAAGGGATGCCATTGGCTTGTTAAGAATGATTGAAGAAAGGTAGTAGTAGTAATAGTATATTTATAAGGTGCCTCAACAGCTAAGGTCATTTTGCACCTTCTCAGCATCCCGGGCCATTAAAAGTGATGTTAAATTTCTATCATTTAATTTTTACCACAACAAGAACAATGTACATTATTTGCAGCAATACAGAGAGTTTGTCATAATAAGCAGAGCGAAGGAAAAAATAACCCAAGTTTGTGTTAGATAATTTGGAAGAGTTCAGTCTCCTTCATAAAAGAAATGACTGTTTATCTTGCCATGGTCATCTCCAATGATATCTTTTAGTGTGTTTGTTCCCAAACATCTCTGTTGACTAGAATAGTTACTGCACTCCGTGATGATATGACTTATAGTGAGTTGGGAGTTACTATTGTCACAGGAGGGAGTTGTAAAAAGGTATGAGTGCGTCAGTGCACTATGTCCAATTCTCAAACATGTTAAAACTACTTCCTCCCTCCTATTCTTTCTAACAGAAGAGCCCCAAGGTTTAAAGGTTTCCTTAATTGCATGTAACTTATTTCCAGCTATTGAAGACCAGTTTTGTTCCCAATCCTCTAAGGCAATACTTTTGATTTGGGACTTCAGGTTTCCTGAGGCCACTGATTCAAACTCTATTGCGGGCTTTCTTGTGGCATCTTTTGCTACCCTGTCTGCTGCCTCATTTCCTGCTATGTTCACATGACCAGGAATCCAAAGAAATTTTGCTTGGACTGCTCTCTCAGTAAGTCAACTACACAGATATTCTTGGACAAGTGGGAGTGCAGGTTCATAGCAGGTGATGGCTTTCAGTGAACTCATAGAGTCAGAACAGATGAGAGTGGATAGCTCTTGATCCCGGAAGAATTCTACAGCAAGCTTGATAGCCAATAAATGCACTTGCACAGCCTGCTTTGGTCCTCGATCTGTTGGTATATACAATATTAAAACCTTGGAATCTAGATAATGCTACCAAGGAACTGGACCACAGTTCATTGAGGAGCAAAGTGGCCCTTGGCTGAGCAGCCAACCTGAATGAGATATCAGGCCTGGATTGGAGAAAGGTATATAAAGAGAGGAAAAGGAATGGCACTTGGTTTTATTGATCAGGAAAAGGCTTTTGATCAGGTTAAATGGGAGAAAATGTTGGAAATTCTAAAAGAGAGAGGGTTGGTATGGAAGGAGAGAAAACTTATTAGAGAACTGTACGGCAAATAAGCTGCATTAAAAATTAATGAGGATATGAAATGGGTTGATCTTGGTAGAGGAGTAAGGCAAGGATGCTGTCTGTCCTCAAATTTGTTCAATATATGTTGAGGAAATGATCCAAAATCACAAAAAAATGGGAGGGAGGAATGAATTAGTATTGGTGGGACAAAGGTAAGAAATATAGGATTCGGAGATGACATGGCATATATTAACATCTTCTATTTGTCATCGCTGCTAGGGGTGCTATGTAAACGAAAGGTTGCTGCACTCCCCGGGATTGTACTAATAGAGTTGTACAGTGAGTGGAAGATAGTTACATTTGTGAACTTGATGGTGCTGGAGAAAAACTTTGTGTTAATTAAGGATTATGAAGAAATTACTTTTAAATTTTCCTAGAAATATCAGCAGGCTTCCTGGATACATTTGACAGGTTCTATGCCCACTATTCCTGATCTAACTTTAAAACAGTCATGCTGAAAGAAAGGATAAAAGTGCTCAAACAATTAGCCAACAACTCGGAGATTCCAGTGAAAAGAAAAAGGGATCTCTTTAACTTTATTTGGGAGGATAGCAAGATACTATTTGGCATGTTAGATGAGCAGGATGCAGCCTTCTATACACAACACATAGCTAAGTTAGAGGAAGAGCAATCGTAATTTTTAAAGATCACTAAGCAGCACGTAACACTCATGAGGTTGGCAGTCAGTGTGTGGCAGGCAGTACCGGTGCCCAGCGCCATATTGGCCGTTTAGGCTGGAGCGCCAGCCGAGAGGAAACAGAGGCAGTTAGCGTGTCGACGCCCGTGTGGCCGGATGTGTATCAGTGGCGTTCTCCTTTTGCTTATATTTGAGCTTTAAGTTTAGAAGGCACTTGTAGGGACACGTATAGCGGCGTTATCCTTTCGCTACCTACAAATGGAACTCTTCCAGATGTGGCACACAATGAAGAGCGTCTAAAAAATGGGCTGGAAGAAATTAGGACTCTAATTGATGAGGAGAGAATGGAATTAAGCAATCAAAAAGACTTTATTTCCTTATCGCTCAATGGGCAAGAGCATGTGTTTCAACTATTGTGCCTTATAGAAGAAGTTAGGCATGATACTGACTTGTACGTAGGTGCCGTTTTAAAGGCTCAAAAAGGGGTTATTCAGCCACAGGTTATCAGTCAGGAAGAATTATAAACCAGTTAAAGAGGGGACAGGCAGATATCCCCAAGGATCTATCCCTTCCTTTTCCTTTAAGGGTGGCTTACAGCAATGCAATGTTAAAAATGTTGTCTTTTGATGTTTTTATTCATGATGGAATATTAGGTTATGTAATATATTTTCCGTTAACTTTGCATGTAAGATATAATGTATATAGGTATAAAAAAAAATAGATTTGGAAAATTGGATTGATTAGGAGATATTTGGATTAGAACCCTGGACCTTTAAGCTTGAAATCGGATACGCTACCTCTACACCACCTGACCTGTTGTTAGAGTAGCTAGAGTTTCAAGTGTAGCTAGTGTTATCAGATCGAATCCCAGAGACACAAGCTGGGTTTCAAGCACATAGAGGCACCACTGATATGATTTTCACACTCCGCCAGCTCCAAGAAAAAGTGAGAGAGCAGCATTCCTCACTATTTGCAATCTTTGTTGACCTGAAGAAGGCGTTTGATATGATCATCAGAGAAGCACTCTGGAAAATCCTGCTCAAATTTGGCATTCCAAGTAAGCTTGTGAACATCATTGCAGACCTCCATAAGAATAACAGTGAGCAAGTCATTGTAGGGCAAGACCTAACTGATGAATTCAACATCATGAATGGAGTTCGACAAGGGTGTGAGCTAGCACCCCTGCTATTCAATGTATTTATGACAGCGTTCCTTCAAAGCTTGGACCGTGTACTACAGGACCAAGGGATTGGCATCCGCTACCGCTTTGACAACAAACTCCACAACCTAGCCTGACTGAGAGTTCAGAAGAATGTACGTGTGAGATTCCTGACTGAATTACAGTATGCAGACGACCTTGTGATCCTTGCCAGTACAGCAGATGAAGCCCAGTAAATGATGAGCACCTTCAACAACGTTTATCAGTCACTGGTTATGGAAGTAAACTCTGCAAAAACCATGCTACTGGTAATGAAGTGCCATGCCCCTCTTTCACCACAAATAGAGACTGCAGTGAGCCTAGCAAGCTCCCAGATTGAGGAAGTAGACCAGTTCAGCTATCTTGGGAGCCTAGTTACATCAAAAGGCGACATGGATACAGAGATCAATCACCGTTTCCAATGTGCTGCTCACGCATTCTACAAACTTCGGAAAAGAGTCTTCAAAAATAAAGACCTTTCAGCTAAAACCAAAGTAGCAGTGTTTAAGGCTGTGGTACTTTCTGTCCTACTGTACATAAATGAATGCTGGATCCGTTACAAGAAGCATGTCTTCTTGAGAAATTCCAGCAAAGACGACTGTGAAGTATCCTTGGAATCAGAAGGCAAGATCACATCTCCAACCAGGAAGTACTAGAACAAGCCAACTGTAAGCCAATGGAGAGTATCTTAGCGCAGAACCATCTCCGCTGGCTGGGACAGGTCTGCAGGATGACAGATGAGCAGCTGCCAAAACAAATCTTGTATGGAGAACTCGCTCAAGGGAGGTGCAAACCAGGTGGCCAACTAAAGAGATACAAGGATGTATCTAGTGCTATCGTTAAAAAGGCAGGTGTTCATGGTAACTGGGAGACAATTTGCCAGGACAGAGCTATGTGGCACAGCATCTGTCACAACAACAGCGGAATCTTCCAGACCCACTCTTCAAACAGATTTGTGAATGTGCAAATATTTACCTGCCCCGAATATCAAAGAGAGATACGACCTCAAATTGGATTTTGGAGCCATGCACAGAAACATGAAAGAGAGAGGCAGCTCCAGCAGAGGGTGAACTGAACAAGATCTTCATCAATGAAAGATCCTGACGACGACAACGATATAGGTATATAGGGTATAATGTATATATGTACCTTTGCCCACCTCCGTAAATAGTAATTCTTTTATGTTTGTGTTTATTTCTCCAGATGAGGAGTTCTTGCTAATGGATAATCTTAGACGATATTATGTAAAATTAACAGAACAGGAATTTTTAAAGTGTAAGTTGATATGTGATAAATGGAAAGTACTTGTGTCCAATCCTCTCTTGAGAAGCTCAATTATTGCATTCTATAGATAAATTTCTTGGTATCTGTTGTAAAAGAGTTACTGAACTGGATGGAACCCTTTGGTTTCCAGCAGGTGTGAACAATTGGTTGTATGTAGAACATAAATCAGAAAGTGTCACGCTCTTATGTAATGATAAGGATCCCTATGATATTGTAGTACAGAGGATAGGAAGACTTGAAATTTTACCTTCCTATAAGATATACGGGTCAAATGGTATATTGCAAGGTCACATTGTAGTGCAAACCAATTGAACTTAGAAAGATATTGTTCCACCCTTGAATTTAACTTTTGATTGCTGTTTATCAGACGAAAGTATTAATTGGTCAAACGCAAAACTAAAACTTCCTCTAAAAAACTTTCAAACCATTTGGACGAGATACAACTAGCTAGCTAAAGTATAGATGAAGTAGAGCAGTTGGTTGAAGACCATAATTGGAAAATGCAACTCCTTAACAATTTATCAAGACTAACAGTCTTGATACTGTTACTTGATAAGTTATGTATCTCTATGTTTTGTGTTAGTATTATTTTACTGTTGTTGATGTACCGTATTTCCCGGCCTAAAAGACGCACTTGTTTTACTCCAAAATGTGCTCTAAAATCAGCCTGCATCTTATGCACCAATGGTATACCGGTATAACTTCGTCCTATAATAAGCAAGCAGATTCTCCGGGATAAATACTTACCATTGAGTATTTTTTACCATTTCAGGCACTGAAAATAGTTAATTCATTACAAATTTCGTTAATAACACTTTTTTGAGCAAGTAGTAAGGAATACAGTTTAAATATTTCGATGACAGAACTTCCTTTAAAAAAATTCCCGGATAAATCAGAAACTCATACAATGTAGCACGTTTAGTTTAATCTTGCATGTGGTGCTCCTGCAAAACTTATACACATTGGGCTAACGGAGATGTCATCCCTATACTAATAAATAGTATCTCTCGAGATAAACTCGGAGTCTACCGGTGCTCAACCTTATGTAACAAAGTATGAGAGTGGTGCTCAGTGCGTAATACATTTCTTGCTAATTAGTCTGCATATCTGTTTTTACGCGCAGAAACTAAGTGCTGCATAGAAAGTAAAAATTGGAATAACCTCATGGGGTCTAAGGAGAGAAGATTGTCGTACAGTATTGCATTTAAACTTGAAGTCATGAATTATGCTTCGGAACACGGCAACAGGGCAGCTGCAAGGCATTTTGGCCCTCCTCCGACTGAGAAGATGATACAAGAATGGAGGAAGCAGAAAATAGATTTAGTGAATGCAGATAAGAGTAAGAAAACTTTACGTTCATGTTCTCCAAAATGGCCAAAGCTTGAGGAACATGTTAAGAACTGGATAATAAACCACAGGAAGAACGGGATCTCTGTTTAAACAAAAATGATTTTCATGGAAGCGAGAAAATTAGCAGTAGATATGTCTATTGCCGATTTTTCTGGGATAACATCGTGGTGTGAAAGATTTATGAAGAGAAATGGCCTGTGCATGCGTTCTAGAACTACAATAGCACAAAAACTGCCACCTGAATATGAAAGAAAGATTATCGAATTCCACAAATACGTAATAAACTTGAGAAAAATGAAGTGTTTTGAGATAGGACAAATAGGAAATATGGATGAGATTCCCTTGACATTTGACGTGCCATCAAATAAAACAGTGGACATTAAAGGTGCCAAGACGGTGATGATAAAGACTTCCGGTTACGAAAAAACGCGCTATACTGTTGTCCTTGCATGTTGTGCTGATGGTTCAAAACTCCCTCCTTTGTTAATCTTTAAACGAAAAACGCTGCCTAAATGTACAATTCCACATGGAATTTATATTCACGTTCATCCTAAAGGATGGATGGATGGAGAGGGTATGAAACTGTGGTTGCAGGTGTGGTCCAAGCGTCCAGGTGGACTTCTGAAGAAATCATCTTTATTGGTGTGCCATCAGTTCAAGGCCCACATAACGGAGTCAGCAAAAATCCTTGCTACTGAACTGAAGACGCATCTTGCTGTGATTCCTGGTGGATTGACTTCTCAACTGCAGCCTTTGGATGTTTCAGTCAATAAACCATTCAAGGGATTTATGCATGAAGAAGGGATAAAATGGATTGAGGCACTGACTCACGACGTCACCCCGACGGGAAGAATGAAACGGCCGTCAATTTCTAGTGTTTGTGAGTGGGTGAAAAAATCCTGGCAGAAAGTTAAAAGTGAGACCATCATAAAGTCTTTCAAAAAGTGTGGAATTAGCAATGTGCTGGATGGAAGTGAAGATGACATTTTGTATGAGGAAAGTTACGACTCCCGTGAAAATAACTGCAAATATGATTTTAGCAGCAGTGATGAGGAATTTATGGGACTCTATGATGAATAAACTCCGATATATTTGCTATGGACCCTGACCAGGAGGAGGAAGCGATGGAATTGGCAGTTATTATGTAAGGTTGAAGGAGAGAAGAGCTGATCTATGAAGAGAGCAGAAGGTTGGAGATAGGGAAGCTGTGACTTTTACTCTCAATTAAACCTTTTTTTTTACTCTCCATATGGCTCTGAATCTTTCTTGAACCATCCCTTCCCATTGAGGCAGCCGCTTGACCTTGTTGGATAATTTGCCGTCAGCATCCTTGTGCAGACATTGGGATGCAACAACACCTAATAAAAACAAGTAGATGCAACAAGAACAATTGAACAAGAACAATGTAGAGACCCCAATAACCAACATCAGTACAAAGTGATTCACCCTCCATATCTCCTCTGTGCCTGCTAGCAAGAGGGATGTACCTACAAGGGGTCCAAAATCAGGATCAGGATGTCATAACAACCTCTCTTTGCAAAAAAAGGGTCATCCCTGGATGTCAGCAGGAGAGCCAAAGGCTAAACCAACACCAAAACAGAAGAACTTCATCAAAGGAAGGAGAGGTGACCTACCTAAAGCCAAATGAATCAAGAAAGTAGCAAATTGTCATTGTCTGAGAGTGAAGAATACGTTTGTGTTCCAGATTGTTATGTATTTGTTTTTTTTCCAGATTGTTATGTATTTGTTTTTTTTCCAGATTCATTGAAATAGTTTTGGTGTATTTTTGATTGGAAAATTCTTTAGTTTTATTTAATGTTCTGTAGAGCCAATTTTAAAAGGGGGGAGGGAGGAATTGCAGTGTATTTCTATTTCTCTTTTTGCATTGTATGCATATTTAGGATTTTACTTGCAAAGTGCGAGCCCTGATGCTCAGTTGTTCATGTGTTTATACAAGAGCATAGGCACTTGACTTTCTCTCTGATTGTAACTGTGAGCAGAGGAGGTTAAAATGTGTTGTTATCAAAGCACATGCCCTCATGGAAGACATATCACAGACAACAACATCCACATGGAGGAACCAGGTTCAGAGCAACGTCTCATACTCCGAATTTTTTGGTCCAAGAGTAGAATATGCCAATGCCTTTTACCTAATAATCCCAGTATTTCCAAAGCCATCTTCTGGAGAAAAATTGAACTTTGAATCCCTCCACTTCATACATCATGTGCATGACATTAACCGCTAAAAGCAATTAAATCTCTCTCCAGTGCCATCTGAATGACCATTAACAAACCCTTACCTTTCTTCAATCTTTCTTCCACTCTTCAAACTCAGTACAATCACACCACTTTACTGCCAACTCCTCCTCTCCTACCTTTACTTGTGTGATTTCTAGATCCATGTACCCATGATGCCTAGAAGCCAAACCCAAAACCATGGAATTCCAAAAAAGGTTTGGTTTTGAACAGTTCAAGAAGAACTGAGCGCTACAATTGAAACTGACCTGGCCAAAATTAACAAAAGTTATACTTGCATCATCTTCACATGGTAAATAGAGAAGAGAACAGGAAGAAGGTTTGGCAAAATAGAGTAATACAGAAGCTTATTTCATTAACACAAACTGCAAACATATCATATGATACTATTCAATATAACAGGAATTATTAGAGAATGAAAAGAAAAAGATGTGCTAAAATGTGTTTTACCAGAACAAGCTTATCAAGAAGGTATTTTACCAATGGAAGAAATACCACAGTACTTAGATTAAATGGATGTTGATGATGAAAAGAATGCACTGAAACTTGACAATTTTGACAAATATGTAAAGCATCTCATATTCCTGTACAAGAGTTCCTCAAACGGTTATTGAAAGCAGCGGAGGATTCAGAAATCCTAGAAAAATTCATGAGAATAATTCACAATTCCCATACTCCGTAAAAAGTTTGTTTCAAATGTTGTCTTCATGTTTAAATATATATTTAAATATTCTATCAAATGTTTTAAATGTAGCATCGACTTCTTTGTAAGAAAAATATTGTTCTTAAAATTATATTTCACGAGACTGAGGAAAGGCTTAAGCATGTCACTTTGCAGGGAAGACGACACTATGTATGTGAATCAAATATGGTATATTGATCACGTATATGAAACAGTTTAATTCACACAACTTTTTAATTACTTTTCTCAGTAAAAACCCTTTGCCATCGTATCAACTGCCGCGGGCAGCAATCAGACAAGCAAAGAACTGTTCCGGTTTGTCTGATAAAATAGAAACATCATCATCATGATAAAATAGAAACATTTTCTAGCAAAAAGTCAGACCATTGCTAAAATTTTGAGTGGAAAATCGAAAAAACCAGAATTTTCCAAGGGTGAGAGAAAAAACCATGAGCATGTTTCTTACTGAACAGTATACCATCCCCAGTTAATCAAAAAATAATCACAGTTAATATATAAAACCTTAATAACACACAAGAAACAAAACTGAACAACGAAAATGCAATTACGAGGGCAAACGAAAGATGAAAACAAAAACAAGGTTGAGTATTGTATCAGGAACCCAACTGGTTTTCTTTTAACTTTTATAACAATTCAAAAACTACACCAGCCCGAAATTCTCCGCAAATAATTTTCACAGCAATGCCAAGAATAGGTTTAACAGGGAGATTCTTCGTTTTGCAACAACTTGTTTTCGAAAATCATGATTTGTTTCATTTACGAAAATCATTATGTGTTTCATTTACGAAGAGTAACATAAATACGATATGATATAAGTATCTACATCACTATGAAAGGATATTCCTTCGGAGCCAACAGAGGAGTCTTCCAAATTTCCGTCGACTTCGTTTCACTTCGGTAAAGCCTAGAAACGCCAGCAACCCCATAAACCAAGAAACGTTGGTGTCCAACGCGCGCATCGTTTCTCAGCTACTCACTTCAGTTTTTCTTTCTCCCGTTAACTCCTGTTCCCGCGGTTTTTAAGTGTCAAGTGTCTTGCTGAATTTTATTGTAAACCGTTCGTGTTGAGCCGCAGTAGTTAATTATTTCCTTCGTAAACCTCACCAACCAAGCTTGATTCTTCATCAATGCTCATGTCTTCATCGTTTTCCCCGGAAACAACAGGAACAATTAAATATTCATAGAAAACCCGTGAGGGATTCCTTTGAGTTGTAGTGATTCCCATGGATCAAAAGAAGTAAATATCTCCAATAGAGAAGCGTATCTAAAAGTCTTCAATTATTTGGGGACAATTACTTAGCATAAAAACTATCGGAAAATATTTGGTGAATAACTTTTTCTTGAATGTCAAGAAATTGAGGAAATATCGATTAGTACGTATTTATCTAAACAAGAAATAGACGCTATATTCTAGAGGAAGAGGATCATTAAAACCCCTCATCAAAGATAGTTTTGAAAGGGAGAATGTGTCCTCCTGAATATACTTTTCTTATTTTGGTTAAATTTATTTTGATTCCTATTTCTTGTGCTTGTGAGTTTAACTGCTAAACCCTTGAAGTTAGATTTACATTTCCCAGGTTTTAATTTCTCTGTACATTTTACTTAGGAGATGATTTGACCTATGTTGTTGCGTGGAATAAAAAAAATTATATTCCTTTAACTCTGTTGTTTTCATATCCAAAATTCGCCATCCTAAAGCTTTACCCCAGTTTTATGAAAACCAACAACAGTTCTAACGAGTTGATTTATTGGATGAATGCTTCTTGGGTTGAGTACCGAGCAGGTAGTTACTTTGATTGGATTCGATATTTCATCTCTTGTCATCTTCAGGATCAAGTGATTGAGTTATGCTTGTGTTTTCTGTTGGATATTCTCTTTTTATCATTTGTAAGAATAACCTCATTATTTTCGTATTGAGCAAAACAAAGTCTCGAATTTGGACCAAAATCCCCATAAATAAATAGGAAAATGAGTAAGAAATTCTAACTCTTTACATCAGAAGGGTATTTTGGTAAGTATCGCACTAATTAGAGAGGACCTATAAATACATCTAGGAATCATTTCAAAAATTTTACTGCATATCTGCAATAAGGTATTAATCTTAATTATATTGAACCCTATGAAAATCTTCTCAATATTTTACAATAACATTGTTTTCTTCCTGAATTTCTGTTTGTAAATGTTTAACTAATCTCAGAAGTGTTGGAGGGATTAGGGAAAGTTCTTAATCCTGATGAAGGGAAAATCCTAACATTTGATGCATAATGTAGGTGAAGATGGGCAATGTTTGGGAACAATTGTAGGGACCGAGTGTCTCCTGGGATAAGGAGGCCCCTCAACCAAGTGCCAAAGGCCTCGCTTGAGGGCAGATGAGCAGGTAGAAGAACACCCTTATGCTCTTGAGGTGAGAAATCACCTCTAAATCTGTAGCTTTTATTATTTATTCCTTTTTATAGATTCTTTTCATTTTATTACTTTTATTGCTAAATTGACGTAACCAATGGTGATACTGTAAATATCTATGTATTGTGCTTTTCCCACTTCTTTTATTATCTGTGCAATGTTTCTTTTCTTGTATTTCTAATCGATCTCCTGTCCTCATGTTTTTTCTCCCCCTTCTTCTTTTTTTCTCTTTCTTTCATATAAATGTACATTTATTATGCTTTTTTTATTCTTTTCAGTAAGGTTGCAGTCACTTTTCATTTTCTAATTTCCCCCTCTTCTTTAAAATTTTAGATGCTACTGTCTGTAGGTTTCGCAGGTTTTTCACGCCCCCCTTCCTGTGGGCGTTTTCCTGCAGGGTTCTATTTTTTCCTAAGTGCGATCACTTAGGTTTTTTTTTAACCCGCAAACACATCTCTTTGTTAATTTTCTTTTATTTTAACCCCATAAACTATTTCTTTTCATCTTTTATGACATAGGGTTAGATGTAAGAAGAGACTTACTAGTCTCAATCTCGCCCTGAAATAAAGTCGATTTATTATTATTATTATAAAGGAGTATGAATCTAGAGGGGTCAATAAGCTATGATTCGTGGCTATTACGAGATATACCAGGTTGGCCATATTGATCCTTGGTTCGATACCGGGGAATGTTAATATTCGTCCGCATGAAATGTATGGAAACTCGGATCTCGTTATGAGGTACATCTCCATATGATGTCGTCTTGAGACCTTAGAGAAAGTTAATAGAGGGGCTTCTGGAACGTCATGTAGTTCCAGTTTTTAATGTGTTGTTAGGACCCATGTCCATAGTAAGAAACCAATTTTGCAGCTTTGAAGGACCTGCGAAATTTCCAGAACAGCGAATTTTTCACATTTTTCGATTTTTGCTCTAAATCTCCTTCAGTATCCGTCCTACGGAAAAAAACTGTCGATTAGATTTCAAAGAATTTCCCACATTCCCAACTTGGCTCCTTACGTTATCAACTTTCCGAGAAACAGCTCTTCAGAAACTGACAATTTTTTACAAAAAATGAAAATTTTCCGTCTTGGACGTGTATCTTGCCAAATATCGGGAGAAATACTCATCTCACGAAGAAACTAATAAGAAAATATTTTTAGCTTTAACAATAATTCAAAAGAACGCTCGTAGGTCCAATAATTCCTTCGAAAATTGCACGAATAAAACTTCGTAAAAATGGATTTTTTGTAAAAAATCTATAAAACAGTTTTGAATACTACAAATATCAGTTATGCACTAATCGAATAATTTAAGAATAACTCTTGCCTAACTAGAATTAAATTAGAAGAAATAGTCGTTGAAATCGAGATAAGTACCAAAAGAATAGAAATTTAATACAGATTCTTGTTATAGTCGTGGAACATCGCTTTCGCTTCGAAGTTGCGAGAATTTAGATAAAATATACGAATATTTTGTGATATTTTGAGATTGTAAACAACCCGTCCCCCTGACGACCAATGCGATTGTTGTTTTTTAGAACTCATGCATTTTCCAATAAGAATACATTGTTTATTTAGGCCCATTTAGAAACAATGGCAAGAATTGACGAAATGAAATGTCGGAAAATTTCAGAGATTTTAACTATTGCCGTCACAAACAATTTGTGGCGATGAATCGCAGGGGCGGTTAACATACGTAGCACCGGAATGAACTGGACTAAACTAAGGTGAGAAATGTTATTTTTTTTTCTTTTATACAAATAGGTATACTATATTTAATCCGACTTCTATTTGCCCCGTCGTGAATCAACGTGCACTTAGGCTAGTTATTAATAAAAAGGTATAAAATGCAATTTCCTGGGGATCATTAACACTTTAAAACACAATGCATTATCTGCGAAAAGTACTTATGAAACTGCCCCCTTCCCCTGGTAAAACCCCGGAGTATTCCGAGGTGGTCTAGAGATGTCGTATCCGTGGTTCAAATTCATACTGCAAATCTGTCTTTTATTCTTGCTGTGTTCCATTCCACGTATATCGCGGAAAGAAACTCGTTCATTATCCACAATTATCCAAAGATTTCGTATCTCCTTCACTTCATCATTTTGCCGTCTTCTTTCCTTTCGCCAGCTCTGAAACACTTATCTCCGCGAAACACTCCGACGAATGGATACTCAGAAAGAAGATGAGAAGAATGCCCACAGTAAGCAGTCAGCATTCTCGGAACGGTGATTCACCAGGGCCGTTTGGGCGAATGAGGCCTCCATTGAGCGAATTGTTTCTAGCCCACGCTTTCCTCATGCATCTTGGTCACTCTGTTTTGCCTTACAATCGCATGTCGCGCCTTTTTAAATCATCACTACAACTTTTGGTACCTACTTTTCTGTTACACTCGCCGCACGTTCTGCTGGAGCTTCAAATCACGGGAGTGCAAATTCCGTGAAGCAGTTGCATTTTCGACCTTCGTATTCATATTTGGACCCCGAAGAAGTTATTTCGTATTGGCTGTAATGTGTGAAATCTGTCCCACTGGACAAAAAGTTTGGTTAACTATGTCTCAATCGTTAAGGATATCAACGATTCTAAAACATTCAACAACGGCAGCATAGTTAACTACAGTGTATTTGGCTAATTATTAAAACAAGGCTATAACCACAAAAATTCAAAAGTCTTACGGAAGACCATCCTGGAGAGATGATCCACTTAACATATAAATCACTGCAGCGTGAACAGTATTTCAGTAGAAAAGGTGAAACTTGTTTCATTACACAAATAAGTGCCTTCGTGAAAAATGTTTATCTTATTGAAGAAGATACTTTTTCATACTCATTTTAGCACAAAATAAAGTATAGTTTTTCGGCCATCTTTGCCGGACTATCTATGAGAGAATCCCCAGTGAAAAAAACACTAACCGCTAACATTGATATTTAGTCACTTCACTCGAAATTCTTTGGTGGGGCATCTCTCCTTTTAGTCCGGGAGAGATGGCCACATTTACTATCTAAAAGCCCAGCATGGCAAAAAGAGACAAGTAGTGCTTCCGCAATCCCTAAAAATTCGAATTTTAATCAAAAAAGCACTCAGGAATATACTTGAACCGATGTTTCGAGATATTTTCTATCGCTCTGTATCGCATAGCAGCGTAAGAATGGTCTCACCTTTCTTCAATTATAAAATCAATGATATCGCACCATGTGCACTCATCAACCCGACTGACGTGACAGCGGAATTTGCGTCGCAATCTAGTGATTAACACTTTTCACTGTGATTGACTAGAATTCTGACCACGATGCGAAATAATTCCTAATGCATTTAAAGACCCCCGTTTCAAAGCAAACGAATGCCATGTTTCATATCTTCTTATTTCTGTGGCTATATATTTCATGATTTGTTTCAGAGAACTAGGAGATGTTCGAAATTCATGGAAACAATTGAAGGGAGATGTTTCCTTTTCACTCCAGAACGATCGGTAGGCACGAATCGGAAATTTCAAAATCCAACTAATATGTAACTTTGAGGTCTCAATTCCTTGTGTAGTTTCCCGATATTCACTAATTACATTCCAATACGGTATAAATTGAGAAAACTAATGGACGGATTTGTTTTGTCGAAAAAATGACATGAAACAGTGACTGTCGAACCTATATCCATCCACTTTCCGGGCGGATGCTTTAACCAATTAAGCTATCGAGCCTTCTCATGTCTTTTTGGGAGACTTTGTAGGCAAGGGCTTCGTCCATTTGTCTTCTAAACGAGGGCGTTGACCGTGGGCGATGTCGGACGACATCACTTCGCCCTTCCCTACAAAGATTCCTAAAATAGCATGAGAAAATGTTCTGGCTCGATGGCTTAATTGGTTAAAGCATCCTCCCGGATTCCAGTTCTGGTACTGTCCGTTTTTCCCTGGGTTATTCCTAGGTGCCTTACGTGCAATTCCCTTTTCCTTTCAATTTGTTACCATGATGTCGGTGACATTCTCATTTTCTTGAATACAATCTTCTGAACATAACTCTACGAAAAATGTACTCTTTAACTACACAATACGCCATTTTCCGAAACAAGGTAGCATTTATTATTATTGTCTATTGCTAGGTATGACTATTCGACAAAGAGAATAAACCAAAGCAAAATACTGTTTATTTTTACTGTGCGCATAAATGTAAATCCAAACTTTTGTCGGGCAAAATTAAAAAAAAGAAAAGCTTTAAAGTAAGAAGAATTTTATTTCCATTATTCTTTTTTAGT
Source organism: Ladona fulva (assembly GCA_000376725.2). NCBI lineage: Eukaryota > Metazoa > Arthropoda > Insecta > Odonata > Libellulidae > Ladona > Ladona fulva. The sequence goes on along the minus strand of KZ308255.1, from coordinate 333,093 downwards.
GAAATTACTTCAAAATTCTAGCTACTCCTATCCTTTGCTTACTATTTTGTGTGCAAAAATGTTTCTCGTCAGGTAAATGAAATCCCATTTCAAAAGAAACAAATATTTTTTAGGTATAGATATATAAATAAATAAATAAATAAATATACGCATAGATAAATAAATAAATAGATATATACGCATAAAGAACTGCACACTTTGTGTATTTATTTACAAATAACATTTTGTCGAATACGGCTTCGATAGACTCGAAAGATGAAGTGGGCTTTTGATAAATTTACTGATGTTCCACGTAGAAAACTTTCCGTGTGGTTAATAAATTCTCGAATTCCATATTAACTCCCCAGTTAATGTGGAATTTAAAATAAGATTTTTATTTTATCAAATCACGAAGGAATTACACAAAGCTACAAGTGAGACAGTATCACTCCAGTATAAATAATTATATATTTCTTTACATTAACACAATATTCCTTTGTTTGAACTGTTCGTTCGTTACCATGGAAACTTTAGGTTTCTTACTCTCGTTATTGTGTTAAAAGATTAATATTTACCCCTGAATTGTATTGCTCAAACAACCAGATAATATTTCATTGGTTTTTTTCATTAACATTGACTTTTCATGGTCAGTGCGACTGAATTTGTCGCCACGGATGCAATGGTAAAGTCTGGAACTTTAGAGAACTGTATCTCTCATTGGCATCCTTTTTACTTTCATTTCACTTGCCTAACTCTCTTTTAACGCACGACCAACTGATCGCTGTAACTGATCCATGCGACGGTTCTTTGAAATCCTCTCCTCTGTCAAAGGGACACTCAGAACTCTTCTTCGTAAGGGACAATTAAGGGCATTGCTCATGTCTCCTTGTTTTTATTGCTTAGAAGACGAAACTGGTCGGAATGTTAATGGAAGAAAGACTCTTTTTACCAGGCGTGGCCTGGATTCATCAATAGGGAGTTTCAGGGAAATTAGAAATTTGCCTCAATTCCAGGGGCGGATAAATTTACACCAAACTGTTGCGGTTATGGAAACAGACGCACAGTTACACTATTCAGACGAACTTTTTACCCATAATAACTATGGTAAACGAAACTACGATAATGATGTAACTATGATAACGATTTAACTATGATGATGGCGTAACTATGACGACGGTGTAGCTATGACGATGGCGTAACTGCGACGACGGCGTAACTATGATAACGGTGTAACTATGATAATGGTAACTACGATAATGACATAACTATGATGACGGCGTAACTATGATGATGGCGTAACTATAACGACGCCATAACTATAATAAAGGCGTAACTATGATTAAGGCGTAATTATGATATGACTCAGTTTTCTATTTTTTCATTAATTTCGAGAGGATGACATTCTTAGTCTAATAACTCAAACAAAAATAGTCATAATCACAACGAAGATTCAAGGTCAGAAAAAGGGAAAAATGGGATGAATTCCCTCTTCGGTTAAACTGGCGCGCAAATTGAATCAATTCAAAATTAAAATAAGAAAACCAACCAAGTGCTTGAAATTCGACTGTGCGAAAGAATTTTTCAACTGTAACAGAAATTCATATTTGAATAAAAATTATGAAAAACGAGTCGAGGAGACGTATTCATTAATTCATCGACTTAAATTGGATGTCAAATTGCTTTTATCGGCTCCTGAATGCGAGGTTTGATGCAATGTACTTCCTCCTACCATAGCCTTGATTCAGCAGTGATCAAGTTGCTAATTTTCTTAGAATTTGAGGCTCTTTTGCAAGGATTTTCTGGAATCGGTGACAGGATGGTTGTTTGGAGAATTAAGTCTTTGACGGACTCAAAAGGTATTTATAAACGGTCTGATTAATCATCTGAGGTGGGATTCAACACAACTAAGGCTGAGGTTATCACTCCTTGCCTTCCTTCTCTTATTCTTGTCACGCTGTTGAATCACGTATTTCCAATTGGCGTTCGCTATCCCCCTGCCACACGCCGAAAGGCGGCTTGCAAAGTATTTATGTATGCAATTCTACATTAATGCTTCTTTAATTGCAGTCAAAAGTTTCACATGTCGTAGATTTGAGATCTATGAGGTCCAAAGGACAAGGAATTGCATGGTTTGGTCGAATAGGAATTTTCCTCATTGTTTATTTAATCGTTGCCAAGCGAATTTCGAGGAAACCTTTATTGGAATTTCGATTATTGATATTTATATATTTATAATTACGTTATATTTTATATATTTATAATGATTTCATATGTATATATNNNAATATTTATAAACTTTTAATTTTACATAATTTTATATTTTAATTATATACTTATTATTTAATGCGATACGTTTTGTTAAAAAGTGCTGCGATAAAAAAGCAAGCAACTGCTCTTGGTTTGGAATCGTTGAAAGAAAGGAGATTGGGCTGCGAATGATTGATAAATTCAGAGAAAGTACATTTGCAGTAATGGGTATAATGCGACCCCTACTTCGTCCGATCCAAGGGAAAATACGAGAAGTAGACGTGAAGACAAGTCTTCTTGGAGACTCAATCTTTATACACGAATACGCGATAACAATAAGCTAAAGAGAAAGATCGAACGCTTGGTGTTTACACCCCCTGCCACACGCCGAAAGGCGGCTTGCAGGGTATTTGATGTTATGTAGATGAATAATTCCTTATTAATCCGTGTTGATCATAGAAAAAGAATAGATACGATTTCACGAGAATATTATTCTTGAAGTATTTCAAAAGAGCGTTCTTTTTTCCAACAGAAACGGAGTCCATTCGTTCGAACTCTTGGTCAGTATAAAAACTGTTTGTAAATCAGACAGACTTCTGAATGTATCAGAAAATGTAAAGATGTTTGAAAGCTCTGCAGTAATTTGAATAGATGGCTTTAATGACATCAATAGAAAACTGTGTAAATGCATTTTAGGAGTTCTGTGTCAGCTGTAAATGCCCTGGGCGTCTTATCAGGGAGACAAACAGTATCCCAGCAACGGGACAAACAGTACATTCAATCAAAACACTAAGGCATTTCGACAGTATCTGCAGTTTCTTTTTGTTGATTAGTTTAATAAAAACGCCATCTTTAAATTAGAATAATTTAAGTAGAATTAAAATATTATTATCCAAACTTTTCTGAAATTGGGACGTTTTGCGGCGAAAGCGTTGAAATGGGGCACATATTTGACGATGAGTACGGGACAAAGGCTCCAAAACGGCGCGAATGGACGGACTGTATTTTCACATGTCAAACTTCTACTGAAAGAGATCGTGGAGCAGTGTAGGTTTCTTCAAAAGTCTATATTCAAATATATGAAGTGAAATTCATCTGAAAATGAAATAAAATTGTAAATACATGAGGTTGAGATCAGCTGAAAGACGATCACCTGGATATTTGAGTGAAGCCAACCGAGAATGCCAAATATCTCATTTATCAACGAACCGATCGTTGAAGAATATCTGTGTTTTCAGGGCTCACAATCAAAAACATTTCGCATAAGTATTGATCAAGGATTCATTTACATTTAGAGTTGATAATGAGAAAGTGTCTCCACGTCTGTATTTTACTCCGAAAGTAAAAAATAGAACGTGAGTTTCTTTGCGTGAGTGAATTCCATCCCTCGAAAGAGTTATCTAACCAAGTCATCTTGACAAATGCCCGAGATTTTAAATAAGGGTCGCTAACCCTGGCTGTTGCAGAAGAATATGCTAAATATTACAGCTACTTTATCTCTTACGCCAGACTTTTCTCATTTGTTTTACTACTCCATAGCCTCCATAGCAACCAAATTTAACAACTATCCGTTCTGCTTTGGCGGGATTTTTTTCTACTCATATTTAATACAAGAATACATTATAATCCTACATTGAAATGCTCTTTTTTCACTTCCTCGTAAAATAATCGGGGTTTTAATTAAACTATTCATTTGTAATAATTTACTAAACCTACTAAACTATTAAAAGAATCGATATACGACCCTGGTTTCGTTCTGAAGCAATTGGGATCGAAATATCAATTGGATTCGAAACCGAGTCATGCATTTACAGTGTTTAACTGAATTTTTGCTGTGGAATAGGTTACTATTACCGACAGCGAGGAACTGAAAGCTTTATTAATCGCTTTTAATAGTTTAGTCTGCATTAATTGGGAATAAATCATCAGATGACGACTCAAATCTTCATGTTTTTTTCTATTTTGATTGAGAAGTTGACATTACCATTGGCAGAACTAAGTTTTGTATCTATTTAATTTTACTGTAATTTATTGGTTGATTTTGATATTTACTTCATGTTTTATCAATTCCCATTGAGAAGCTGATCTTATCACTGATTTATTGATTTGAAATGCTTATGTAAATTGTTGCACTTGTTTTAGTAAATTGTTGTTTTTTTCCGTTTTTTATTCATATTTTTTATTATTCCAATATTTCATCTTTATTTGATATTTTCTTATTCCCTTTAATATTCTCAATTATTTTACATTATCTCATATTTCTTATAACTTCTAATCCAACATATGTTTTTATCTGAATTTTTTGTAATAATTTTTTTTGTCTTTATTTTTCCAGCTGTGTTGCTGACACTTTCTTTTACTTACTTTCCCCTCTTCTTTCAAACTTTAGTTACTAATTTCAGTAGGTTTCCCAGGTTTTTCACTCCCCCCTTCACGTGGGTGTTTTCCTGCAGGGTTTTCATTTTTTCCCAAGTGCAGACTTAGGTTTTTTTTAAACCCACACAATAGTTCCTTCTTTTATTTCTTTAGTTCAACTCCCAATACCTCTTTCTTTCTTTGTACAATGACTAAGGGTTAGATGTAAGAAGAGACTAATTAGTCTCAATCTCGCCGTGAATAAAGACGTGTTATCATTATTATTAAATGTCGTCGAAATAACTCCCAGAATATCAAACTTCAGGAATCCGTTAATAAATGTTGTTAATAAAGGGAGGAACTTAAAAATTCCATTTCCAACTATTGTAGAATTTACCCGACTTGATTCAATTACGACATTTTATCATCTTGCTCGATGCTTGCTCTTGTGGTTCTTTGAAAAATATCCTCTCTTCTGTTGTAAATAATCATTTCCTCCGTATTTTGGCCACTCTTTTACTCAGCTGTACCCTAAATTCAGGACTATAACTCGGTTAGAAAGCAATCAGGTCATAGCGTCTTTGTATGGTAACGAAAACGGAAGCTAGATTCCTCAAACGATGATTCAAACTGACGCCTTTATAACCCGCCTTTGCTCCAGGAAAAAGAAAAAGGTGTTACTTTGGGGATACTTGAGTGAGCATGGGTAGATCGAGTATATTATATTTCAGCTATTTATCTCATTCATTTTCTGCTCTTAAATAACCCAACTCATTCGTCAAATAATACAGTTTCAGATAGAAATTCAAACAATAGCTTCCATTGTTGCGCTATCATGTTAATAACAATTACAAACGGCTTCATTGTTGAGTGGATGTTGGTCTTAAAGAATGCTCCTACGATCAGCTGCCAAGTTACCAACAGGAAGAATCATAACCGGGACTCGAACTCGCAACCTCTGATTTGCCAGGATATGACGTAGCAAGCCAACGTAGGACGTAACAAATGCACCAGCAAAATATCGGATATCCAAAGAAGTGTTGTGTGTTATTATATATAATATTATTACTTCGAGTAATTTCAATAGTAGGGAATTTCATTTATTCGGGCTATAGAAAATTAGACAACCCCCTTTTCCTAAAAGTACACATTTTCGCAAAAAATGTTTTGAAGATTAATTCTAGCACATTTACTGAAAACAACATCTTTATATATCATCGAGGCTTGGTAAACTTTGCAGTAAACATATTAAATAGAGCCAGGGCCGGCCATCTAGCGAAGGGGGTGCCAAATTTCCTCCCTCCTCTGCCCATGAGATGAATATTTTTTGTAAATTAAGCATAGTACTTCATTTTCAATTTATTTCAGTTATGCATTGCTGCCATTTACAATGAAAAGAAGTATTTTCTTTTGAACGGGCCCCCTTAAAAACGGGGGCCAGGACGTTAGGCATCTTACCGGCCCTGACAAAATTTCAGATTAAATAGAATACATTATGCATTTTACATCGATGTTATCTATGAATTGCTAATTTATTGGAAACAGAGGACATATTCGAGGGGTTTATTGGACGTGGGTACGATTCTCTATGTAAGGGTGGGTTTCAACCCTTGTGCAGACAATTACATGCTTTAATAAGAGCGGTTGTTGGCTCGGCTGAGCGTCCATTGAAGACCTATCACTTCCACACTTTCGCCCACTCTTCGATTCACAGAATCTCGATTCCTCGTTCATAAATGACCGTAATCGGGGCCCTCGTGACGTATTCCGAGTGTGGGCTTCGGAAAGGTGTGTGCGCTCGTCGAGTGGGTGCTCCTTCCGATCGGGAGAGTGGGCGTTGCCTCCACACAAGGAGAAAGGGTCAGCTGCAGCCTCGTGGGCTGTACATAATTGTGTCATCCGAGGCGCTCGCTTCCCCGTAACATGTACTTATTTGTGCACAGAGCGAAGATGACGACAATCGAGCGCGAGATTCCATTGTTGAGCGGAGCACTGTCGGCCGACGCAACAATGTGAACGGCGCGAAGTTGTTTATCGACGTAGACACGGAAGATTGTGTTGATTCGGAAGATGAGGAAATTGTTAGGAAAGCGTAAAAGGTGCGGATGAAGTGTTGAATGAGTTGGCTTACGAATCATTCGCAGATGCTATTGTTCCATCGGCGACGTCACCGGCGCGGAAGAAAATTCGAGAAAAAAGCAGGAGGCGCCCGAAATAGACAGCCGGAAGTTTTATTTTTAAACGCGATCGGAAATTGGTTCAGATTTATTCCAATCCCGACGGAATCATCGAAAGTGAAATGCACGTTTTTGTTGATCACTGGACTATCGATAGATTATTCGGATGGATTAGCCAACGCATGACGCATCCGCCTAAATTAACGGTTAATTCAATCATACATCTAACTCTGAGAGATATTTATAATTAATTCACATATACACACAAGTAGCTGATGTGCCCGTTGATTCTCAATGGGGAAATCAGAGATAGGATCCAATAAAGGAGTTCTATTTTACAAAGGAGAACCTTAATTCCAAATGTAGTCTTGTAGGAAAATGCACGAACTCGGATTCAACAATGGAATCGGTCGTCAAGGAGACGGTTTGTTTACAACCTCAGAATTTTAAATACATTTATGACACGAATATTATTTCTTGCTTCTTTTCTCAGTTTATTATTATTGATTATTACAAAAGTTTATGACGCGTTGTCATAGTTAGTTTATATCAAAGTGAAAGAGGCGTAATTGACGCGTAAAAAGTAATAGAATGTAATAACCGAGCTTTTTAGTTGCTTTACCGCATATTTTTCGATTATATTTGCTCCAGTTTAAGTTATTCATAAAGGTTATTCTGAGATATTCAACTGAGTCTACTACATTTATATTCATTCAAATAAGTTTGTGCGGTTGTTTCTGACGCAATTTTTTACTTTCGAAGAAGTTTACTACAGAGCATTTATTTACGATAAAGTCTCGTTGCAATTGTGAATCTGTGCATTGAGAATTCAGAGGTTTAAAATATCGAAGTTATTCGATTTCGCGCCTTTAATAAATCAATTTTGCACAGCAACAATGCAGCCAAAGTGCGATATGACGTAAAAAGATGACGTAACAATACAGATCAGAACAGAATGAACTGACATAGAGTGAAATACCTATGTATTTTTTAGATCTTTAATGAGGTGATGGAACTTCTCCTCTTAAACTGAGGGAAAAGGAAGGGTGTTATTATTCTTACATTATTGAATGTTGCAATATTGTTATTATTGCATTAGTATCGTTTAAATTATCGTGATATAATACTTAGCGTTATGAAACAAGCCGGTATAAAAGCCAATTCAAAGCCCTACGAAACAATCAACGTAAGTACCCATTATCCATGTCGTAATCCGCAAAAGTGCTAAGTCGAATATTTTATGACATAAGCAATAAATGAGCCGTTATTCGTCCGGTAAATCGTGTCTCGGAAACCATTCGAACAAACTCTTGCCAAATACATAAACCAATAGCATGTGATATATCGTCACAGGGGTTCAACCAGGCGATGTGGTTGCATTAAGGGTTAATAGCGATATACCGTGCGTCGACTGTTATAATAATTCGCTTCACGGAAATGTGGTCACTAATCCAACCTTCTTCAGTTGTTTATTTCATTAAATTGCAAGTTTGAAAAACATAACCAAGATTGTGCTGCAAATTCGCCAACTCACACTGTTATGGCTGAAAATTTAGCAAAACGTTGCAGTGAAGAAGAAGAAAACATGGCTGTATTCTTTGTTAATTCTTAATCCTCTGCAACGAATGCGAATGGAAACATCCCAACGGAAATATGGATCTTCTGAAAGTATAAAAGTCATAGTGAAAGCTACTAGGGTCGGTCGGAAAATGTCCCACAGTTTTTCCAGCCAAAACCAATGCTGGTTATTCGAAATTGGAGATTGAAATTATTGATGTTTTCCGCATGTAAGTGCACAGTTTCAATTTTCTCCCGCAGGTAGCATAGCTGTAAGCTTTCAAAATTGAGTCTGACCGTGATACACGTTACAGACAACGTGCTGTGGTTAAATTTCTGTGCGAAGAGAAAGGAACGGTTCGGAATATTCACAAACATTTGGCAAAGTCTGTGTGGAACATCTGCAGTCGATAGGAGTACAATTGGATGCTGCGTATGGGGTGAGTGAATCAGAGGGCGTTTGAAAGAGGAAACCTGAGTCCATAAGCAGAGATAGGACCGGACATACATGTGAATCGCTGGAGGAAGGCAATGGAGCTTGAAGGAGATTATGTGGAGTACACCAAGAAGATATAACTTCGTTCTTTTAAGAGTGTAAATTTCATTTTTGTACAATAAATATTTTCTGAGAAAAAAATGTGGGGCATCACATTCTGACCGACACTCTTATATTTCCGTTTTGTTTTCTCCAACGAAAATATGTTTTCATCGGTATTAAATGTTTATGTTATCATCAACAATCATATCTTTGACGACAGATAAACCTGATGAGATCCTTTGATGAGATCCTTTGATGAGAATCTGGACATTAAATGAGGCAATATCACCTCACTTCAGGGAGCGAAAGTTCCGTTTGAAGAAAATGATTTGTTTGTCTTTAATCGAATTTAGTCAATTATGTATTTTCCAGGGATAATTATATTTTCGTCGCTAAGGGTTTTCTTGCGTTGTTGTTTTTGCTATGTTATTGTGGAGACGTAATTCCCGCCTAAATGTCCGTTCGCACGGTTTGTTTTATGAATGAGTACAAAAAAGGCCAGCGTATCAAATCGGTTTCCTGTCTGTGATACGGCACAATGAGTGCGGTCTTACGTATATTTGATGGGCGGCGTGGGAGCACTTGAATGCTGGTCATTCCAACTCCGAAGGAAGTGACGTACCCTCCAGTTGTCGGGATCTCTTAAAAGAGGCCTTCCACGCACGTCCCAGCGGTTACTGAACCAAAAGGCGGTGACAAATTCAGCTGATTCTCTAACTGCGTTATTCAATGGGCCCCCAGATTTTAATTCCGAGAGTTAAGGGAAACTAAGCCTCTACCATGCAAAACGGGACATTTCATTCCTTTATACGCAACGTGTAAATTATCATGTAACTAGTACACGCCCCCGTCAAGCATGACGGAACTTAATTTAGTTAAAAAACATATCTATTGTCGTATATATCTGGTCCTCCTAAGCAAGGAACAGTCCGTCGTAAGACCGTAAGATCTTAATATATTTCTTACCATTACTTATAATATTTATTCTACTGTTTTCAAGTCATGAAAGCCTACTTTGCGTACATCTCATAAAAATATAAGAACTGGTTATCCCCGTGCACTTATATGGGATAATTCATGAAATCAATGTTCAACAACTGCCTTGGTCTTCAAAGGGATGGGTTGTTTATTTCCCAAACATTTTAACAATTTTCCGTGTATTTTATCAAAGTTCTCGCAAGTGCTAATTTATATGAATTTTTCACGGATAAAATAAGATTCTATAATCATTTTCCTTTCTTGTGACACTTGTCTCAATTTCGTAGGACAATTGTTTCTAATTTAATTTTGTAAAAGAAACAACCTCTGCAGGTCATGAAAACGTACTTTACGTTCATCTCTTATTGAAACGTATTATGGACTCCTGGGTTCGAACCCAGGCCTTTACAGAGATAAGAATAGTTTTTCTGTGCGTTTCAGCATAGTAGAAACACAATGCAGTTTGTTTCAGATCTCTAAGTCAAGCCGTTTCTGATATAGAGACTGACGGACAGAAATTTATTTTCATATACATGACGATATTTATCAATATGTGTGTGAGAAATAAATATATACCGAAGAGCACGCATATTTCTATGGTCTATTGTATTTAATCAGAAACAGAAGCAGGGAATTTAGTAGTAATTTACGTATTCATTTAAAATACAGTTAACTAAAGTTCATTCATACTTAAGTTTACGATATAAAGATAAGTATAAGGCACAGGAAGTCGTAGACCAGATTCTTTCGAGCACTTAAAGGGGAACGTGACTTTATACTCGGTCACGAATTTGCGCGTTGAGCAGTAACTTTAAAAAAGCCTCGCACTGACTATTTGATGGCGTGATAAGGCAGGTCACTTTAGTGGCGTGATGCAAAGGCGTGCCGTGCGACAGTGAGGAATTTTATCGGCCAAACGCGTGTGGTCATTGATTTCCACCGAACAAATGTTCCATAAGTTTTGTTTACACACACGAGAATGTTAAATCTCGTTAATTGGCATTTATACCAAGTATTCGTTGATTCACAGTGTTATGCTTTTACTCATTTCCTTAATTTTATATATTTCTCAAATCCAATCCTCGAATTTCGAGTTATTTATCATGAAATGCGTTAACCCCTTCAACAGAAAACAGTTGACAAAAAGCCAAGAACCACTAATTAACTTTCATCCTCACGCCAACCGATTGTCGATGGTCGGCTTCCTTCGAAATCGAACCCGGGACTGCTCTCATCAAAGACAGAAGCACCAACAATAAAAGATTAACTAAGCCATTTTTCAACTAAACATTTTATGTAAATTAAGATGAATTCCCTTTTTCTCTGTATTTACAAATCGAGCCATTTTATCGAATTTCTAGTGTGACTTACATTTACTGTGATCCATTTTATGCGAAATAATAGGTGTATTAATTACATAACTTTACATTACATAACATTGCAATGCGATAATCTTTACAACTGTACTAGTTTTGTTACATCGGAGCATTATTCATTTTATCATGGAATCCGTCGAAATAGGCTAATCATATCAGAGCCCACTTTATATTGTGTTACTCAAGCACCTTCGTTGGTTATTTGGAAGACTCCAAATTAGCAGAGGCGTTTGCAAATTTGCAAATTCAGACTAAGAAGTTTACGCAGTCAACTACAAGGCCAAAAATGCCATTTTTAACTGAATTATGAAACAAAAAGTTCTCTTGAAATTCTCATACATTGATGATTCGGCTAACGAAGATTCCACGTAAACCTTGATTGGCCTCAGCAGTGCCTTCCATAAACCGCCAAATCCTAAATCACAGTCGATAAACTTCCACTTTCTGTTTCTGATGAGCTAGAAGAGGCATAACCACTTAGTTTAGTGCATTTCTGAGTACGCGCAGAAGTTCTGTAAAATATTCGTTTGCCGAATTACAAAAGCGACTAAAAGTGTCATCGTAAGCTATAAAATCACTTCCTCCGTGTATTCGAGGTAATTTGTGAACGGATTCTGTTACTGAGTTATTTTTTAATTCGCCGTATATGTAGATTTAGTAAGCTTAGAGAGAAGTCGTTTCTGTTTGAAAATCTTTAATATATTGCGACCAGTTTCGTCTAAAATGCATTAATGTCTTTTTCTATAAAACGCTAACTCTCCTTTGTAGATACAAAACCTGAGAAATCAGTCTCCTTTCACTTAATTATTCATTCCATATATTTATCGCGTAATACATTTTACCCAATCAAGCAATAGTTCTAAGATGTTGTAATAATATATAATTCTCAGCTTCAGACATAATGATTTCTTCCTCTTGGTATAATCAAATTTCCGGTAAATTCGACGAGGCTATCGTGATGACAATGAAGTGGTTTTATTGATACATAACACTTGCAACATTAGCAGAACAAAGGAAGGAACTGTTTGGAGACTGGTATTTCGTCAGTTATGCGCTAAACATTTTTACAAAAACAATTTTACATTTACAAACATTTTTTTACGTTTTTACAAAATTTACATCATATTACATATTTACATTAGCATCTTCAAATAACTCTCTCACAGAATTTTAATTGTTTATCAAAAACTTCTCAAATTTTTTTAAGAATGGTCCGTGGAAAGAATAACATGGTCTGTAGACAGTATTTGCCTCATAACAATAGTTAGTTTGTTGTATATCCTTCTACCTTCGTAAAATTAATCTTCTCTAGCGAGATTTGGTGGAATTCCATTATAAATGAAAAATAAATATAACTTAGAGTTTTCCACAAAAATTTGTGGAAAAATATAATTTATATTTATTATTTCACTTCTAACTTCGAACACAAGCAGTCACAAACCTCACTCCCGTTGAGGAATAATAACGATCAATCGGACATGGCCTGATCTCTGGGGTTTACAAGCGGAAATTCGTAAGCTTTAGAAGTATGTATCTACATTTCGTAACGAATGTAAATTTGAACGGGTTGCGATAATTCCGTCGTGAGCAGTACCGGTGCGTTCACGCCACCGAAAAATGCAAACGCGCTGGCTTCTAGACACAACAAGACCGATACCGCTGTGGTGAGGGCGTCGTTAATATATTTTAAAACTTCTTTTACTGCCCCAGAGTCTTCTCCCGGACGTCCGCAGAAGCACGTACGCGTCATTAACCCCGTTTTAATAGGCGGCAGATGGCGTTTGTCTTCAAAATTCCTATTACCAATTTCTGGTTAAAGAGATTACCAAGAGTCACATAACAAGCCCTCAGCAGCCTCGTTTACGAGTAGCATGTCCTTCAACTCGTCGTAACAATTTTATGGTAATTAACTTTCCGACACTTTCGTACAAGACTGCAGTCTTTATAATGCTGACTCAATTTTATTTTTTATTCACAGTTAGGGGTGGGTTAATATCCGTAAAGAGCAAGAACATGCAAATTTATGTCTTACTCGCTTATTAACTTAATTGTTTAGGCGCACTTTTGTCTTTGAGTCATCGTAATGGAATCTTTCTCTTCTCTTCCCTAAGGGCAAAGTTGCGCGAAATTCGGTGCCAAATCCGCAAACGAAAGTGAACTGAAATTGGCGGACGCAACTCTTGCTGTGAAGTATAGTATAGTAGTTGATTGACATGTAAAGTTCAGAATTACATTCAGATAGTAAACTGAAAGTGAATAAATGTCTCGTCAGAGTATAAAATTATTACAAAATTACACATAGTGAAAACACATCTCCAACCAATTCGCACAATAATCCATACATAAATATCCCTATACTATCTCACGTTATACATTCTATATTACATATGCACACAAATAGATTTTTTCCTTTACATAAAAATCTATTAATACAAACACACATAAAAATACAACATTCCCCTCACCCAACTTTACAACACTGTAAAACTGTAATTACACAAGGCACCACCCTATTGACTCTTCAATGACCATACATCAACCACACAATTGACTGATAAGTGAGGCTAATCCGAAGTGGATTCTTCGAATTGCTTTATTATCATCTATTCATTAATTTAGGGTTATATGTAAGTATGGACTAAGAAATCTCAATCTCACCCTTCAATAAAGACGTTTTCGTTTACAGTACCATTAAGCTAAGCATCGAAGCATTGTCTCGATACGCAACAGCTCCTATATTTCCCCTATGGCCGGGTCTAGGTGGAGATAACACCTTTTACTTGTACAGGGAGACGTGGAAGGGGCACTCAACCGATGTTGCATCGGGGCATCTATGTATGTGCCTACTATGCATATTCGTAAATTTTAAAAGCTCATCGGATTGATCTAGCTCTTATGCATCTCTAGATTAAATTGCGAGTTGCGTTAAGTTGCGCCGTTTCCTTGCAATTAATTCTTATACGTCGCGAAAAAGCCGAGACGCCAAAAGTGCCGTGTTTCCGCTACTTTGGTTTAAATATTTATTCACGGTAAATTTAGTTCTTTGTCTGAAACAACAAAAAATACCAGAAAAATAATATAGAATTTCCTTTACTTTGGTGTAAAAATTGTTCATATGCGCTTTGTATTAAAATTAAAATTAATATGTTGAGGCTTAACTTGGTGGAACGCCATGACATCAGTGAAGTGAAGTGGACCTTACAAAGTTTTATTTTACTTCACTGATGTTTTGTATTAAGGTTGCAATAAATTAACAAAGTCCAGGGGCACATACTTATATCTATAAGTAAAAATCTGATAGTATATCCAGATTGTGCCATTCTCTCTGGAGGAAAATAGTACATAAGTATACGTAAATAGTACATCACAATTCGAATCATCCTATAGTATGCGTAAATAATGTAAATATATAAATATATGCGTAAATAATGTTTGCGATTGATTTATTTTCCACTTTTCTGGTCGATACGTAATTACATTCAGTGCCAACTACCATCAGTTACACTCGCTTATTTATTTGCTTATTGATTGTTATCGACCGCAACTTTCAATTATCGATATCTTATCGAATGAATATTTGATACTAAATTGTAAAAAATTTTCCACAATAAAAAAAGAACTAATAATTCTGTCCTCTTACATTTCATGTCGTGTATTTAGTCACCTGTTAGCGGATAAAATAACTTAGGAAGATAACTGACCCGAGCTATCACGGAGAATTCTAAATTAAAATTTGAATCAGCAAAACTCATTCCATCCATAATTATAGTCCAAATTAGTCCAAATTTTGTAATCGAAGTTAGCTGTACATTATTTTGTATGCCAATGAATGGTTAGAATGTTTAAGAGATCAACCTGTAGCTTCGGACCTCATTTTCTCAACATAATAGCTATGAATCCCTCGTATGAATTTATGCCTAGAAACGTTAATGAGATCATTCGCCTTCGTGATATTCTATCGATACTGTCAAGCTATCGGACTATAGAGAACCCACGCGCATGGCCAGAATGTTAATGGAGAAATGACATCACTCAATTAAACAAATGGTAACCATCTTCTTCTTCTGGTTTTCAATCCCTCAGGATTGGTTGGCGACAGTCTTCCACCTTTCTCTGTCCTCAGCCATCCTCTTCAATTCCAAATAGATTTTACAAGCATTATTTAGCTCGTACATTCCATGCCCTCCATTATCTGTTTCATATACTCTAATCTTGGTCTTCCTCTATAATTCTTGCCNTATATAGATATAGATATTGATCACCTGAAAAATGTAATCAGGTTTACTCTTAAGATTGGGCTAAATTGTGCTAATAGTATGCTACAAATAATAAAATGTAAATTAAATATCAGAAAAATTATTAACGCTTAAGAATATCTCAGCATTTCAGAAACGCTCTAATTACGGAATATGATATCCCTGATTTTACTAGCATACCAGCAAATTATGAATATTTTAATTTCCTTATTAGAAAGAAACAATTCTATGTATTTATGTTCTAAGTTTCGTTGAAATTAGACAATATCTGATTACCTTGCTAATTACTTAGGAAGCTTTGCTTTCATCCATAACATAGGTTTCATTGAGAAGGTTTCATTTGATAATTTAGAAGAACTCGTCTTGTAAATTGACATGTTTCTATAACATACACAACCTCGTTACCTCGACTTACGAACCGCTTCTCGTATTTAATTTCAGACCCATGAACTTTCTTCTTCCTCCATGTTGACCCCGCAATACGAACTTAATTTCGAGATACGAACCGGGGAAAAAAACAGAAAGATGTCGGAAAAGTGGGTTTCGAGATACATGCTTTCCGAGCTACGAATTCGGAACGATTTAATTTCGCAAGTCGATGTATCTACCAATATACATACTTTCGTCTGCTTTTCCTGGCGGAACGTAATTTTTAATTTTCCGGATTAAGCAAGCTACTGCTCTCGTGACTTGTTCAACTTTTCACACATTCCATCTAAGATAATTCACCTTCAATAGCGTTCCAAAATCTTTAGATGTTGTAGGCAATGAGATCTTTTGAAGTTCCACAAGAGGCCGCAGCCCGTAGTAGACTGTAAAAAGGTATTATAGCCAATGAAAGGGCCAAGTCAAAGCAGTATTTTATGGTTTATCGGTTTGCTTTCTTTGGGTGATGATGAACGCATATCATTTTGGGGCATTCCTTTCCCTCATTCCTCGACGCATCAGAAAATGGAGTCCATTTCAGAATAAAATCGATTGTGGCAGGCTTGATCTTGTGGAAATCCATATGAAAAGGATGGAGTAATTGTACTTTTATTTATACCATCCTTTTCATTTCAGAATGTTAACGTTTCCTCCGTTGAAAATCGCGTCGTCAAGGGACCATTGGAAACACGCTTTCGCGTGTTCCGAACGGATTCTTCGTTCCCCTTATTTTCTTTAACGCCACAATGAAATGAGTTTTCCCAGACTGAAATTTCAATCCACAAATTAATTCATTTTCAAGAACTGATAACGCGCTGTTCTCGCAGAACTGCTCCAAATTCTTCACCGCTGTGCTAATTTGAATCAGGCACACAACTGGGCATGTTTATTATTGTTTTTTATCAATAAAAGGTTTAGTATTTCGGCTTACTTCATGCGGAAGAGTTGTTGAATGATTCCTTGAATGCTGCGGGCAAAAGTTTATTTGTTTTTTTATGAGTACCCGTGTCGCGTGCAGTATATCGGTTGCATTTTATTTTCCCTATTTATGCTAAACTCATGGAAGCATCATCTTCAGGTAAATGGAATGATTTTTAATAATCGCAAAATATGAAAAATGTTCATAAGCTTCTTACGACTTTAATTTTTAATTGAATTGAAAGCGTACGAATGAGCTCAACTATACATTTTCTTTTGATAAAAATTCTGCGAATGCAACAATTGTACGACGCACCAATTGTAGAGTGCAACAATTGTAGAATGCAACAATTACAATTGTGGAGTGCGGAATTTGTAGAATGCAACAATGCTTCCTCAAAACATTCCTAAACGCCTCAACAAAGCGAGCAGCATTTCAAACAAAATTAATTTCCTTCAACTGGGGTGTAGGTCTTTATTTTTCACTTCACCTGAAGATTCACCTTCGCCCCCCACTTGTACCTGAAGATCGCTTCCAACCCTTTATAAACGGTTCTATTAACTTTTAATACTAGCTTCTTTGATCGTTTTTAATTCAAAAGACTTTCTTGTGTTGGACAATGCGCGCCGGTTGCCATGGTTTCGGTGACTTCCCTCGCGCATTGTTACAATAAATGAAACCAATTCCGTGGGTCGTTCGCCTCCTGAGGTGCATTAATAACCCACCTGACCCCTGACTGGCGTGACCTGCTTTCTCAGTCAACCCTCGATATGGCGGGTCAATAACCAGGTGCTCGAGATACGACCAATTTCATGAAAAGGCATTTGAGGACCCTCCTTTAGACCATTAACTCAAAGCCGGAGAAATTAATGTTCCTTCGCATTAAAAAGTGGATTTCGTACCTTTAAATAAACTCATTTTCACGGAAAGAAATGTATCTTAAATTTTTACAATATTCTACGAATAATTCGCTTAATTTAATTCTTCGTATCTTCGGAGGAAAATTCACTCAGATTGATACAATTAAAACGAACAATTTAAACTTATCTTTGAATTTATCTATTTTTCACTTATTTTCCTGGGTTTTTTCCTTGTCCCGTGCATTCCTTACCTTTTGAGGAAAATTGATCGATGACATCTTTGCATAACTTCGGATAAATGTATATTTTACCCGCGTTTATCTTAAGTTCTTTAAAACATTCATTTCTGCTAAAATTCAATGATAGTCATTTTCATTGAAATCAATTCCCCTTTAAAAACCCTTTCTCACAATTGTACAAAACTCCTGAAATGTTTGTACGAAAAAAGGAAAGGAAATAAAACAAAGAATGACCTGTTTTCTCTTCTCTGAAAAGCATTTCGCATTGGTGTAGCCAATCTCAAATAGTAAAGCGTGTTACCCAGGCCTCGTCAATCACTCATTTCATTTTCGTAAGAGATTTTCGTAAGAGATTTTCTAAGAGCAGACTATTCGATTATGTTTCGTATTTAGAGTTTTCCCTTTTTGCTCGCTTTAATCTTTGTCTATAAGATGACAACTAATTATATCTTCCAGGAAATTTATTGTAAAATTTTAAAAATTATCTTTTAATTTCCATATTCTGACCTATTGGTCTCAACTTCCGTTCTCCATTGAAGAGAGAGAGGAAGAAAAACACAACTTTTGCACAGGATTTCTCAGATCTCGAGTTAACTAAACATCCCACTCAGAGAATTGTTAAGTTTCGTCAAGATCTGAATATAAGAAAGGGTTCTACTTTTACCGTTAAATATTCCAGTTGATGAAATTTAAAAGTCACAATGTTTTATTCAACATCATCAATTCTTTTCTGTTCTTATCTTCAATTCTTTTCGCGACGAACTGCCACTTGATTGTTGTAATTGCACACAGTCCTATTGTTAGCGAGGATCCTATTGCTACAGTTGATCATATTGTTGCCAGCGATCCGATTGTTGCAAGCGGTCAGATTTTTACAATTGATCATATCGTCACTAGCGATCCGATTGCTTCAAAGGGTCCGATCGTTACAGTTTATCCTATTGTTACGAGCGATCTGATTGTCACCATGGGCGAGTCAATCCATGTTGACCCCGCAATACGAACTTAATTTCGAGATACGAACCGGGGAAAAAACAGAAAGATGTCGGAAAAGTGGGTTTCGAGATACATGCTTTTTTATATAAAAAATTTAAACACTTTTTTAAGAAAATTACATGGTGTGCAGACAGTTTTGTCTCATAACAATACTTAGTTTGTTGTATATCCTTCCACCCATATACAGAGGGCTACTTTCAAATATTTTTAATTTGTGTATTTGATATTGCAACATATTCTTTCCCTTGTCTCACACATGTGGTCTGATTGAGCGGTAACGGTAAGTTACAGCAAGAATAAGACTATTTGATGTTTTAGCGAAAAAAAATTACCCACTAAAACTTGACAATGATGTCTCTCTCCATTCATTTTATGATAAATTTTGATTAAAATATTCTATTTTACAACTTGAGAGCATCTCATCATAATACAACAGACGTTATCGAAAGAAAGGAAAAACTTTTAATTCGCAAATCATTCAAAAACAAAAATCAACTTTCAAGGCCAACCGTTTTCGATAAAATTTCATTTACTAACAAAACAAGTATGGAATTCTCTATGCATAAAAACATAAGAGCTTTCGTTTTAAATTGGTATGATTTCAATTAAAAGGTATATGAAATCATTACGCAAAGTTATAATTCAAAATTTGATATCATTTTCGTTACATTTGCTAATTTATTAATGTATCTGAATTTTGCATAATGTTGCTATAATTCGACGAAAACAATATTCGCTGTCAAATTTGTAGGCCCAGGAATAGACTACGTATTAGAATACGTACAATTTTGCAGCAAAATCAATAAATATAGTGATAAAAATAAATTTCTTTTCGCTTTCAAACTTTCCTTTGTTTTATTTTTTTCCGAAAAAGATGGAATTACAAATATGGATTCATGAAAACAAAATGAAGTAGCATGTGATAATTTTGTATAGCATTTATATCATAATAAGTTTGGTAGCGTCAAAATTGTATATCACATATTATAAATCCAAGTGCATCAAACAATTAAGTACAGAATGATTCTATATGAATTAAGTGCGCGAAATTATCTTAATTGGTTAAATTGACCAATGTGGTTACACTAATATTTACAAACACATTCGCGCAAGTAATTCAGATACGTAGTTGAAAAAGTCGCCTTTTGATCAAGAATCCTTCGTCCTTATTCTCCAGGATAAGTCCGGCTGACAATATGTCACCGGTTAACCTTAACGCGACTTCGTATCTTCAATGAAAGATGCATTCCTTTATCTGCTTAGAATAATCGGTATGGAGGCCTCCATTCTCTCCCTCTCTTCCTTTCATCTCTTTTATTTGGCTCCACTTTCAACCTCTCCGCCACTCTACGTCACTTCGCCCACCTCTCTAAGCTTCCAACTCTATTTCCAGCTCCGTGATACATTCGCATTGGTTACAAGTCCGCATCGGGACAACAATGACATAGTCTCCAAGGTGATTCACATTTAGAAGCCGATACGTAATCAAAACTTCCGATTGGTAAATAGCCAAATTAGGGATTATAATGAAAGAGAAAAACGCGGAAATGTAGCAGCTGAAAAAGATGCGAACCGTAAATCATTGCAAAATTTAACTAAAAAAAATCGCGAATATTTAATACGAGAAGATAAATGTTGCGATTTTCTCGCTTTGCTGTAAGCATAAATTAGCTAGGAAACGTACCTAGAAGTTTGACTTTTTATTCATCAGGCTAAATATAAATGCGGTTAGGCAAAGGAAACTCAAATGTGACTTCCTTAATCAATGAAAGCATCTCGATAAGATAATGCGACCAGGAAATACACGTCGGAGTCACGAGGAAGTTAAGGGAATCTTACGCTACGAAAGATATACGTTTCTAAAGAGATCCTTTGATTCCGTGTACTCGCTCATCGGTGCCAAATTTTCGTGCTTCAAGGAAAACCTGAGCGAAAATCTATTAAAACTCGTGTGATTACGAAATATTCGCGTGAGTAAAAAGGATTCCCGACGTCGGAATCATTCCGATCATTTCGTCATTAAGTCTTTTTTCAATTCTCCGAGAATCCAATTTAAAATAGACACACATAACGTGCAAAGGTGATAAGATTCCTTAAAATAACGCGATGTCTTAGCAAATTGTTTGTTAGTCTAGAATGCTCCGATGTCTCAATCATAAAAATAGTTCAGAGTCTATTAAAAGATTGTTTTCATCCCCTTCTTCTAGATTAACTTCGAGAATAACTCTTGAAATTGGGATGCCTGTCTTTTAAGCGAGGATTTGACGAAACTGTCTGCCTTTATATGTTTAATTTACTTTATGCACCGACTCGAACCAACACTAAGTTTACCAACTTCCGCGATGGCTGCAAGAGTCAAGACCTATTACAACTACTTCCGCAACAACTAGAAGAATCTCTAGAAGAGAGAAGATTTAAACAAAGACTTAATTTACTTAATAAGTTTAGAGAAGGTACTTTCGCTGAAGATTTATTCAAAGGGTTAATTTACTGGATAAGTTCAGAGAAAGCACGTTCAGAAATGATGTAGCCGATATTATGCGTCCTCCCTGTTACATAGGCCGTTGTGATACTGCGAGAAAGATCAGTGAAATATGTGCTAGGACAAATCGATTCAAGAACTCTTTTTCCACGAGTGATACGCGAAAGTAATCGATTAGGGAAATAGAGCCACGGTGCATGCACCACACGCCGAAAGGTGGCTTGCAAGGTGTACATATATATATATANTACTCTTAAGATTGGGCTAAATTGTGCTAATAGTATGCTACAAATAATAAAATGTAAATTAAATATCAGAAAAATTATTAACGCTTAAGAATATCTCAGCATTTCAGAAACGCTCTAATTACGGAATATGATATCCCTGATTTTACTAGCATACCAGCAAATTATGAATATTTTAATTTCCTTATTAGAAAGAAACAATTCTATGTATTTATGTTCTAAGTTTCGTTGAAATTAGACAATATCTGATTACCTTGCTAATTACTTAGGAAGCTTTGCTTTCATCCATAACATAGGTTTCATTGAGAAGGTTTCATTTGATAATTTAGAAGAACTCGTCTTGTAAATTGACATGTTTCTATAACATACACAACCTCGTTACCTCGACTTACGAACCGCTTCTCGTATTTAATTTCAGACCCATGAACTTTCTTCTTCCTCCATGTTGACCCCGCAATACGAACTTAATTTCGAGATACGAACCGGGGAAAAAACAGAAAGATGTCGGAAAAGTGGGTTTCGAGATACATGCTTTCCGAGCTACGAATTCGGAACGATTTAATTTCGCAAGTCGATGTATCTACCAATATACATACTTTCGTCTGCTTTTCCTGGCGGAACGTAATTTTTAATTTTCCGGATTAAGCAAGCTACTGCTCTCGTGACTTGTTCAACTTTTCACACATTCCATCTAAGATAATTCACCTTCAATAGCGTTCCAAAATCTTTAGATGTTGTAGGCAATGAGATCTTTTGAAGTTCCACAAGAGGCCGCAGCCCGTAGTAGACTGTAAAAAGGTATTATAGCCAATGAAAGGGCCAAGTCAAAGCAGTATTTTATGGTTTATCGGTTTGCTTTCTTTGGGTGATGATGAACGCATATCATTTTGGGGCATTCCTTTCCCTCATTCCTCGACGCATCAGAAAATGGAGTCCATTTCAGAATAAAATCGATTGTGGCAGGCTTGATCTTGTGGAAATCCATATGAAAAGGATGGAGTAATTGTACTTTTATTTATACCATCCTTTTCATTTCAGAATGTTAACGTTTCCTCCGTTGAAAATCGCGTCGTCAAGGGACCATTGGAAACACGCTTTCGCGTGTTCCGAACGGATTCTTCGTTCCCCTTATTTTCTTTAACGCCACAATGAAATGAGTTTTCCCAGACTGAAATTTCAATCCACAAATTAATTCATTTTCAAGAACTGATAACGCGCTGTTCTCGCAGAACTGCTCCAAATTCTTCACCGCTGTGCTAATTTGAATCAGGCACACAACTGGGCATGTTTATTATTGTTTTTTATCAATAAAAGGTTTAGTATTTCGGCTTACTTCATGCGGAAGAGTTGTTGAATGATTCCTTGAATGCTGCGGGCAAAAGTTTATTTGTTTTTTTATGAGTACCCGT
Source organism: Ladona fulva (assembly GCA_000376725.2). Taxonomy (NCBI): domain Eukaryota; kingdom Metazoa; phylum Arthropoda; class Insecta; order Odonata; family Libellulidae; genus Ladona; species Ladona fulva. The sequence goes on along the minus strand of KZ308255.1, from coordinate 310,054 downwards.
GTCGCGTGCAGTATATCGGTTGCATTTTATTTTCCCTATTTATGCTAAACTCATGGAAGCATCATCTTCAGGTAAATGGAATGATTTTTAATAATCGCAAAATATGAAAAATGTTCATAAGCTTCTTACGACTTTAATTTTTAATTGAATTGAAAGCGTACGAATGAGCTCAACTATACATTTTCTTTTGATAAAAATTCTGCGAATGCAACAATTGTACGACGCACCAATTGTAGAGTGCAACAATTGTAGAATGCAACAATTACAATTGTGGAGTGCGGAATTTGTAGAATGCAACAATGCTTCCTCAAAACATTCCTAAACGCCTCAACAAAGCGAGCAGCATTTCAAACAAAATTAATTTCCTTCAACTGGGGTGTAGGTCTTTATTTTTCACTTCACCTGAAGATTCACCTTCGCCCCCCACTTGTACCTGAAGATCGCTTCCAACCCTTTATAAACGGTTCTATTAACTTTTAATACTAGCTTCTTTGATCGTTTTTAATTCAAAAGACTTTCTTGTGTTGGACAATGCGCGCCGGTTGCCATGGTTTCGGTGACTTCCCTCGCGCATTGTTACAATAAATGAAACCAATTCCGTGGGTCGTTCGCCTCCTGAGGTGCATTAATAACCCACCTGACCCCTGACTGGCGTGACCTGCTTTCTCAGTCAACCCTCGATATGGCGGGTCAATAACCAGGTGCTCGAGATACGACCAATTTCATGAAAAGGCATTTGAGGACCCTCCTTTAGACCATTAACTCAAAGCCGGAGAAATTAATGTTCCTTCGCATTAAAAAGTGGATTTCGTACCTTTAAATAAACTCATTTTCACGGAAAGAAATGTATCTTAAATTTTTACAATATTCTACGAATAATTCGCTTAATTTAATTCTTCGTATCTTCGGAGGAAAATTCACTCAGATTGATACAATTAAAACGAACAATTTAAACTTATCTTTGAATTTATCTATTTTTCACTTATTTTCCTGGGTTTTTTCCTTGTCCCGTGCATTCCTTACCTTTTGAGGAAAATTGATCGATGACATCTTTGCATAACTTCGGATAAATGTATATTTTACCCGCGTTTATCTTAAGTTCTTTAAAACATTCATTTCTGCTAAAATTCAATGATAGTCATTTTCATTGAAATCAATTCCCCTTTAAAAACCCTTTCTCACAATTGTACAAAACTCCTGAAATGTTTGTACGAAAAAAGGAAAGGAAATAAAACAAAGAATGACCTGTTTTCTCTTCTCTGAAAAGCATTTCGCATTGGTGTAGCCAATCTCAAATAGTAAAGCGTGTTACCCAGGCCTCGTCAATCACTCATTTCATTTTCGTAAGAGATTTTCGTAAGAGATTTTCTAAGAGCAGACTATTCGATTATGTTTCGTATTTAGAGTTTTCCCTTTTTGCTCGCTTTAATCTTTGTCTATAAGATGACAACTAATTATATCTTCCAGGAAATTTATTGTAAAATTTTAAAAATTATCTTTTAATTTCCATATTCTGACCTATTGGTCTCAACTTCCGTTCTCCATTGAAGAGAGAGAGGAAGAAAAACACAACTTTTGCACAGGATTTCTCAGATCTCGAGTTAACTAAACATCCCACTCAGAGAATTGTTAAGTTTCGTCAAGATCTGAATATAAGAAAGGGTTCTACTTTTACCGTTAAATATTCCAGTTGATGAAATTTAAAAGTCACAATGTTTTATTCAACATCATCAATTCTTTTCTGTTCTTATCTTCAATTCTTTTCGCGACGAACTGCCACTTGATTGTTGTAATTGCACACAGTCCTATTGTTAGCGAGGATCCTATTGCTACAGTTGATCATATTGTTGCCAGCGATCCGATTGTTGCAAGCGGTCAGATTTTTACAATTGATCATATCGTCACTAGCGATCCGATTGCTTCAAAGGGTCCGATCGTTACAGTTTATCCTATTGTTACGAACGATCCTATCGGTACGGTTGATCACATTGTTAAAGACGATCAATTGTTGCAAAAGGGTCCGATCTTTACAGTTGTTCCTATTGTTACGAGCGATCTGATTGTCACCATGGGCGAGTCAATTCCATTTCAAGCCCTCCAGTTAATCACCTAAGGAATCGCAGTCTTTCCTCGAAATAAGGACCCTCATCTCGTCCTCAAAGTTGGTAAAAAATCGGTCCCTCCTTCCGGGTGTTCCTCGGATCGTCCACTCATTGATTACGACACGGCCCCCAACGTGGGACGTCCGGCCTTCTCCTCCCACGCCCTCTCCAGACTCCCGTCGGCCACCGCGCGCCCCTCCCTGCGCTATATACCAACCGCCCCGCCCCGCGGAGCATCGCAGACACAGTGAGGCACTCGCAGTCGACGCACGTTCAGAGAGAGACCGACAGACATGGCGGACGGCGGAGTTAAGCGCAACATCCCAATCAAGCTGGGGGACTTCAGCGTCATCGACACTGAGTTCAGCAACATCCGGGAGAGGTTCGACGCGGAGATGAGGCGGATGGAGGAGGAGATGTCGAGATTCCGCTCGGAGCTGATGAACAGGGAGTCCAACTTCTTCAAGAGCACCACGAGGTAAGGGCAGTGGGGAGCGGCGTCTTGTCCAAATCGGGAGTGAGAGGCGGCAGACACGTCATCGAATGGGGGGGCGGCTTACGTCATCCGGCGTCGGGTCGATTGTTAACGCATTCCGATGCATATTTCAGTTTGGTTCCGAGGAATACGTACCTGTGGCCCTTGTGTAGCGCCGACATTAAGTGGGAAGATTTCTCTACCGGAAATATATCCAGAGGAAAGTGAAAGAACACTCGTATCTAATCAATGACGTTCCCATCTTTAACATAAATTCTCTTGAAGATGCGAAGTACATCTCCTCCGAGTTTCGATCGTGAGGCAACAATGCGGTTCATTGTTGAGCAAATCGAACATGCATCTCCCGCAACAATGATCTTCCGCCATTGTTCGGATCGTTCCGCATCGAGGATTCCATTCTCATTATTTATTCTTTTCCCCACTGCGTCACCATAGCAACTCTTTTCGGTCTATTTCTCCCTGGAGACATTGTATATCTTCCATCGTGTATCATGTCGTTGCTAGGATATTTTTCGCTCCCGTCTCCAAACCACAACTGCATACCGACGCGGTGTCTTTCATTCCGTGTGGTATTTGCCGCTCTCGCATTCCCACTGCGTCCCGTTGTCATACAAATTCCCAATCACGCGTTCATTGATTGTTGAATAACGAATGCCTTTCGTTGTAAATCATCACGGAGGTGCGGGGAGCGTGTCAAAGAGCCACGGAAGGTACAAATAACTATTCTGTCTTCGTGTTCATGAAAAGAGACCGTAGCGCCGTTAGTAAGAAGCATTGAATCGTAAGATCTTGTGACAGATAAGTAGCCTAAACCTCTTTGTTCTTCAACCTGCGATTCTTCCTTTAATTGTTACGACAGCTGTGACACTCTTGGAATTGTTGTTTTTAGCCACTTACTGGCATTGTTGCATCCGGGAAACGCTCAAAAGAGATCAAAGAAATTATGGAAGAGCATAGGTTGAAGTTTCCCGTGGTAAACCTAAAATTTCTTTGTTTCTTCTACAGTCCAAGTTCATTCCTAGTCTAAAGAAGTAGGAACTATAGTAACAGAAAAGCTCCTTTTAGAGGGCATTGCAAGTAGATGCGATGAAAAGTTTATTGATGTTATTTCACCTTAGTCAGGTACCATCAGGAATATGCGGCGAGTATATGGGACCCAGCGGATGAAGCGTGTACCCACGAACTCGAGAAAGTGAAGCGCAAGGCGATGCGGTTGTTAAAAAGTGCAACGATAGAAAAGCAAGCGTTACGAAAATGCTTTCAGACGCAGTTTTGGGAATCCTTGAAAGAAAGGAGATTAGGCTGCGATTGCTTGATAAATTCTGAGAAAGTACATTTGCGGAAGACGTAATCGGTATGTTATGCGACCCCCTTCTGCTACTTCGGCCGATCCGACATTGAGCATAAAAAAAGAGAAATAGATGCAGAGATAATGGTTTTAGGGTCTCATTCTTTCCGCGGAGGATACATGACAAAGATACGTTAGAGAAAACTCTTACGCTTGGTGTTTACACCCCCTGCCACACGCCGAAAGGCGGCTTGCAGAGAATCTATGTAGATGTAGGAACAAACACTTAGTTTATTAATTAGTCTGTTAGATTCATTCATTCCAAATAACAAACAATGAGTTTTTAAATAACAAACAAAGAGTGTAAATTGCAAGTATGGGAACCGAAAATATACATAATCCGCGTACTTTTAAATTTGCAAATAAGTTGCTGTTAGTGTAACCTAATCGTGTCATTACTTTGAACGTGGGAGCCTTTAGAAGGGTGAACCAGCGAGGGTGGTGGGTTAACAATAGATAATTCTTGCTTTGCAATTTTCAACCATGTAACAAAAAGGTACGGCGAAATGTTGGCAAATGAATGCAAATATTCAGCGAAGGAAAACACGTTTAAGCGCATATGAGATTCGTTCGTGTTGGTTCGCTGCGGATGCAACTTCTCTGCATTCTTGGGTAGGCAAGCGGAGGACCCGTTCTCAGGAAGAGCAGCGTCGGATTCTATTTCCGGTTTGAGGGCGTCGTGTGAATCGATGCCGTCGCAATATATCGATGAGAGGGAACAATTGGGGAGCGCCTCGCCCTTTGTTGCTTTGATTGTTGGCTGAGGGGGGAGTTTATCGGTTGCTACGCCTGGATTTCCGAAGAATACGTACCTCGTCGTGGATATTCCAGTCACACTCGAGGACGCTGTCGTCTACACTTCCATTCACGCGGTTCTTTTATAAGCACTTGCTTCTGGCATTCCTAATATTCCCTCCCTTCAGACGTTTTCCTCTGGTTTCCTACGTTACCGTCAATATACCGGTAACTTATGTCACTTTTCGATCTTTCATTCGATTCAGTTCGATTCGATTCGACTAGTTTCGATCGAGAGCGAGCGATCTTCTCCTATTAAGAGGGCTCTTTATGGAATTTAATGCCACAAAATCACTGATTTATCGCTTCACAGATATTAAAGACGGAGTCTCGAATTTTTCCTTTTTGACACAAACAACGTTAACTATTTTGAAGTTGTTAAATAAAGAAAATGTTTCTCTCTGTGGATTTAACTAATAGTGAATTATATTCAATATCTGAGTATTCTTACTCCTCTAAGTAGCTTTCTCCGGTAATGAGGGGTTAAATTAAGATTCATCATTCGTTAGAGAGATTAAGTAACTAAAAGTATGTCGACGTTTGGCGGATAATGTGCTGATTAAATTGCCATATTTTACATCTTGCTATTTTCGCTTTCCACTCTGAATTTCCAAAACATCTCTAAATTTATTTGTTAATAATTCGGGAAAATTCTCGAGAGAAAGATTTCTTATTCCCATAACAGATATCGCGATCATTTTTAATGGTGTTTGGATAATTTGATGTTTTTACCGAAATTTATGAGAGATTGAATTATTGGCGTCTTTGAAAGATGTCAGTTATACAACAGAACTTTTCCATGAGATGAAATTCCACTGTAGAACCCGCGGAGAATGCGCGTGAGAAGGATTATTTAACGCGAGTCTATTGAAGCGATAATTTACCTCTCGATATTAACTAATTCGCCAATGATTCAAATTCCTCTCCCTCATTTTCACCTGTCCGTTAAAAAGCATCTTCAAGAGAACCCGTTTAAGGCCGAGAATCCTCAAGTATGCGCTCGTATAACTGTCTCTATTCACTTTAGGAGGGACATGAAAGTTCGTTTGCCTCGGCGGTTAAGCAAATTTGTTCGCAATTCGCTCCACACATTCTATTGGCAAAGCCTATAAAATCCTGCTCTCAAGTGCGCCTTTTTATGGGAACATCTCTTGATCAGAATGAAGAGCACAGGTACATAACGGAATTCCTACAATATGAAGGTGTCGACCAGCAACAAAGTTCGGTTGCCAACGAGACTGTTTACTCGACAACGTTTGTTGAGGCCAATAAACGCACTGTCATGTTTATTGTCAATACAAAAATAACGGCAATAAATTACAAATAAAAACATTGAAAGTGATAAGATGATGAAATGAATTTATTTACCTCAAAAAACGTCGTTCAGCGAACAACCTCCTTAGCAACCAAGCTTTGTTGTCGTCCCCCTCAAGATATCTAATTTCTTGGCTTTCTCGGATCTTTTCTGTTTTATTTCTTATGTATCTATCAACTTTATTACTTTTACCAAACTGTTTGAAATTCTTTCGATGTTTTTGATGTCTTCGCTTTAAATTAACTTGTATTCCTTTGTTCTAAAAGTAATTCTGGACTTACCAATGCATCCATACAAGATTTATTCCAACCTAATATGTAATTCAAATGTATTCCACAATTATGCGTATCTATCTCATTTATGAACCGACTAAATTATCCATTGAATTCGTTACTTGAGCTTTCTGAAAAGCAAACTTCACCATTTATCAACACACCCCCACAATATGCACTCATACATGTCGATAACTCACGAACATAAAAATTCGAATAACCGTTCCTCTAGCCCACAATCCTCGGACCAACTCCGTGAGGTGCGTATCTTAGCAACGGACCCATCGGTGACGCATCTGAGAGATGGAAGATTTCCGATCCGCCGCTTTAATGCGAAAACGTCACACGTGGTTCTTTTAATGATTACTTCATCCCTTTCGTAGGGAATGTTCTAGAAGCCGAGATCCTTGCGTAATGCGTTAGTCATCGCCCGATTTGCGTGCCTCTCTCCCTCCCTTACACTTCCTCGCTAATAGATGAGACATAATAGATATTCGCGGACGGTTAAATAAGAGGATTGCTCACGCTTTAGTGATACAAATATCTCCCTCTTAAGGGGAAGAGCCTTTTCCACCGCTATGTAATCCCATCGCCCGATTTGTCACCTTCGCATCGTCTTTATTAAAGGTCGCCTTGGCATTTCTCTTTGACATCTGCAGATGGTTTAATACCTGGTTTTGTGGCTGTAGTGGGAATGATTTTGTAGCTGTCCTTTTGCTTCTTTTATAGTTGCTTTGCGGAGATGAATTTTGTATTTAAGTATAGTGAAAAGGAAATGGCAATCGAATTCACGTCGATAAAATTGATTACCGGATTTTTTTAAGTTCTACGGATTCTAATTGGATTCTAAGTATTCTATTCTAAGTATTCTAATTGGATTCTAAGTATTCTAATTGGATGGATATAAAGTTAACTGTACTTGAGTTTCCTCCATTATCCCAAGTATTCATGCTTGTCTTGCAATTTGCTGTTAGCCAAATGACAGAAGCCATAGTTTAAGAGTGACTTTAATTTGGAAATAACGTTTTCAACTGGCGAGACGGTTCATAATTCGCTTTAAATATTGTCGCACCTGATTATTGTTTTGATAATTACTCTTATAATTGGTAAGAGGAAGTTGCTGTGCAGATTACGTAGACGTATCGGCTTGTTCTAAGTAAACACACGGTCATATGGCTAACTTTACTCAGGTCCTTTAATCCGAATCCAATTTTATTATTTGCAAAATCGAATCCCCGCGCGTTGTTGGTTTCTTATGCCATTATTTTGACAATGAGGTTGGACCTGATTGTCACTGGAGGTGGGCATTGGAAATTGGTGGGCGCGGAAAGAGGAAACAAATCTTCGAGGATTAACGACCCTTGGTTTGAGAATGGTTTCCTCCTTTGGCCATTGACTGAAGGAATGTCAACATCATTCGTCCAGATGAACTACAGTCGGCGAAGGGGCCAATCGTGGCATCCAACCGGGAATTGAGATGTTCTTCTATCTTTGAGCTCAGAATTCGTAAGCCATTCAAAAAGTTAAAAGAAAACGCTCATTGTCGCCAACAAATAGCTAAAATTACCTCTTATTGTCGATTCATCAATAGAAACACGCAACAATGCTCCACGACAGTATTATTGGGTGTTATTTTTGTTTTTAAATATAATAGAAGTGATTAATTTCGGAAACTTTTTCATCGCTCCTCATATATCAAGTATTTAATGTATGTAAAGTTATTCAACAGCAAGCGTATTCTGTTTTCCTCCTCAAAAGATACATCTTGGGCTGCTGGTTTACATTCTCCAGCATCCATTTAGTGAAGAAGGTAGCGAGTAATTTTGACCAAATTGAATGATGCCACTTTCGGAATTGCTATTCTCTGCGCGAGGTTTCAAATCGCCGCAGGCTTTTTATTTTCCGATGAGTAATAGCCGAATTATGGAACGATTATGTTCGGAGAACGTGAAGAGGATTCTCTCGTGTCGCTGGCACGCGAGGCCCGTGCCAGTCAGTGCTGAACCCATCGCCGGCGAAGTTATGGGGGAGAACGTTGACAGGTCGTGACTCCGTTTTGTGGTCGCATTGGGTTGCGTCTCATCGATTTATTCCAAAGGGAAATAAATTGGGAGTTTTCGTGTTGATTGCCTTCGGAAGTGCACTTCGATTGGGGGACGGATTCTTTCGCACCATTGAAGAGGGGTCTGCGCAGTTTCTAGGGAGTCCATTTCATCCTAGGGCTCAGACTACAATTCACCGAAATAAGACACGATTATCATTATTATTACGTCTTCGTTCTCGCCACAAAGTGATGTTGTTATGGAAACGGACTGATGTCAAGTTCAAATTATTAATCTTCATTTAAAAATGTTCGAATTAAGTGACAGTTATCCAGGATTACTGATTTTTGAATGAAATATAAGTTAATTTCAACGTTCAACTTTTCTAAACTGGCTGCCAGTGTTTCTGACACTACCCCTGTTGTTGATATAATTATGGAAACTATGGTTACATTTTTTAATTTCTATTGTTTTTCATTTCTGTTGCTAACTCTAAATACTTGGTAATTTTTCTCTTTATTATCATTTTTAAATTACTATCGCTATTACTTCCAATTTTCTTTATATTAAATTTGAAGCTTTCGTGTATATATTTGTATCTAGATCTTCATAAATATCCCGCAAGCAGCCGTGTGTTAGGCGTGTTTAAGGGGGTATTTTAGAGTATTTTATTTGCAATTAATGTTTTAATCAATCGAATGAGATAAAACGTCATCAAGGGAATAATTAAAAGAATTAGGATATGAACAGGAAATAAATCTTTACTTTTTGCCCTTAGTACTAAGTGCTAGTATCCCTGCCGAAGGTTCTGCATTACGAACAAAATGTTTATTTAATCTAGTATTAACTCTCATTGGATATTAATCATAGATTTTAGTAACGCGCGTTCGCTAACTTTACGTTCAAACGTATACGTAACGTGAATGTTTAAACACGGCAACGGTCGTTCATTCTTCTTCTCTTATTGGTTCATAGCTCATTTGCATCGCCGTGCTTCGTGTTTGATCATAGACATATCACTGTCACGCGTAAATGAGGGCTCATTCACGGACATCACGGCTTAATCTGTCATGCAACTCTGCGGGGCAATTTTCTCTTCGACCCTTATGACGTAGAATTTCCGAGTAAATCGCTGTTCCATTCCATTGGTTGAAACTCACGTTCTAAGCAACTGTTAGTTAAACCTAAATGTGCTTGAAAATTTCCTGAGAGTTGGTAGAAACTTGGTCGTCGAATCTTCAACAGTATTCTCGTAGAGTTGACTGAGAAAAAACTGCTATGGGCGTCTTGGAATTGTTGAACTGAGATCTGAGTTATTGAATTAGAACTACCGAGAGAAAGCAGTCGAATGTTTCCTTTCCATTTTTCTGCAACAATCTGTGGTGGAATTTCACATTTCTTTTCTAAAGCTGGAGCTGACAGCTGAGCGTCATTCTGAAATTGTTATTATCGATGTTACTCCTCACAGATGCCAAAGCTGTGCCGATGTTCCCGAGGCGAGGAAATGAGGAAGTATTTAGGAACAGTTTTCTGTTGTTTGAAACTTCACGGACCTGAGCTGTTAGTTATTAATTGGAATCCAAATGGAAATCCTCACATCTGTCCGTGTGTTGTCTGAAACCTCTTTCGAGTGGTCACCGAGGCAACGGTTGCTCGGATGAGTCTGTGAATGCATCTGTTGTGTGTTAGGACGTGTCGCCGTCGCGTAGCGTGGGCTTGTTTGAGGAACGCATCGCCTCGGTCACCGAACTTCTTCCTCCGGGAGTTCATCGACTCTTTTGAGGCACTCTTTCGGCCATCCTCGACCGCGAAACTCGTCAGGACTCAAATTTCCGCCGAGGTCTCTCGAATCCTCTTCGGACGGAGCCTTCCGTCGCCAAAAGAAGTCGCCGTGCCTTCAGAAGTTCGCATCTGTGCGACCTTCCAAATAAAAAAGTGAGATTTCTCGAAGTGACCTTGGCCCGGCGCGGATTCGTTGCATAATAACTGGTTTGAGGCGTCTGCAGATCGCAGCAGGCGCCGCGGGGAGAGCTTTCATTCGAAGGGATTGCCTTCCGGGCGCGAGCGGCTTCATACGGACTCTTTGAATGCAGGCGTTCCTCTGCCTCCATCCAACAATGAGGGAGACATGCCTCCGAGCAACAACGGGCGAACAACAATCGAATTTTAACAATTGACTTTTTAGAGAGCGTGAGGTTGGCACAACCCTAGTGAACATTCCATTGCCTTCGTTGTCAATGATTGTTAGTACATATATGTAAAACTTTGCAAATTTACGCAATTGTTGTTTGAATATATTTAAAATATTTATATCGAAAAATTTATGTGAAAGCAGTCGTTGGCGGACTGATGGGATACATATTAAAGTTCAGAAAATTGATGAAAGAATTCATTAGATTGAATAGGAATTAGAACTGAATAGAAAATTATTTCCATGGATAATACACATGTAGAAGTTGCAGATGGGGAATGTTTTAAAAATACTATAGTTTGAGGACTCACATTGTGAATTTCACCAAGCGGAAGCAGGCATGTCACCCAAATCACTCAAGATCATATCTGAGGAATTTATTTAAAGGCAATGAAGATATTTATCAGAAAATGTTTAGGAGATACTCAATGTCTCACTGCCTAGAAGTTTGAGTCGGTTCTTTTTTTGGTGCTCAGTTATAATCACGATCACCTATAGTTAATTCTTCCATAAATGCAAACCGTCGAGCAATTCCACCCTGTGAATTTATCGACTCTAGGCCGTTTCATTTCTTAAGAGAGGGACTGGATCATCTCTTCTTTAATGAATGCGATTCCAATGTATTTTTAGCCGTTTTTACCGTAACGTCGTATTGAAACTGAGACTAAAAAAGCTATTTATATAGGATATATTAAGATTTCTCTATGGCAAACCTGCGTCATACGGAATTGGTTTATTGGGGCTTTCGATTCTAAATGTCCTCGACCCACGATATTCGGTGAATTGTGCCTTTAAACCGTTTAGCCTGCTTACTCAATATTATTAAAACTACTGTGGCATATAAATATTTAAATTCGTGACTCGAATGCGTATTAAGTAGGTGTCGGCAAGTGTTTAATCACGCGTTGGTTGCGTGTGCCTTCATCACCGTGACTTGGAGAGAAAGCAAATTCTTTTTAAAATAGAATATTTATCGACTTTCGCAGTCAATCACCCATTTTTTATGTTGCACCGGAAATTTCAAGATCGTGACGATTCGTGTTTGTTACTTTATTACACTTCTTTGAGGTCACGCGCCAAATTAGGACTTCTCGATTTACCGCGACGTCCATTGCGACTGCCGGCGACGAGGTATATAGGACATTGCAGCCAACTCGCGAATCCGGTTGCAGAAGATCCATCCTCTCAACGCTGCATTTACCGATACTGAAATCACTTAAATATTGTTCATTTTCGGGAGTCAGAAGGTTTTCACCAATAGCTTAATCTTCCGGAAGTACAAACAAATGATGGAACTTCAAACTCAGCGCTATAAAATTACAACGCCATTGCACTGCTAATTGCTTAAATTGCAGCATTTTTAGACGCATTCAAGTCTGCTTCAGAAAGAGTATTTGCTGTGTCATCCGGTGAATATATGTACGTCTTATGTGAATCGTGATTTTGCTATAACCTTTAGGTTAGGTCCTTCGTTACTGTTATACAGTTCATATTTAATAAGTTTGATTTCACTTTGTTTATTCCTAAAATTAAGCCAAATTCCACATTTTGAACTTTTTAAAATTTTACTTAAAGTTCCGTACAGATAATCAGGCATTTCGGATTTTCGGTGTTCTCCACTGTGTGGTTAAGCAATAAGTTACCTACTAAATAGCTATCCACAGTTCAAATGGGGTGATTGATAATTTTTATGCAAGTGTTTTCGTTTGACTGATTCAACCACTTTCAATATTTAAAAATATCCGCTTAAAACTAAAAAATATCAAGTAATTTTATCGAATTTGCTTTATCAAAAAAGTGCTATTTTAGTTATTCCCAACGTAGTTGCTATTAATTCCATCCTGATTGGTTTCAATTTGCTCGAAAATATTCATTGCTTTTCGTAAAAGAATTCGGACTCGAAGACCGGATTCGAAGATGGAATTAATAGTCAGGGGTACGTTTCTTCACTACTTAAAAGCTTAGAAAATGTTCGTTCATTTTATGAAGATTCACGCAATTTGAATAAAAAACAATATTCGAAGACCAGATTAAGAATCTTTATTCAGTTGCCCTTCTTTTGATACTCTTCTCTATTTCATGCGACAATTCTTTCGTATTTAATTTTGCAAATGAAATGAAGCCTGCAAACGGTGAATTTGAGGTTTACGTGCATTTTTCATGGAAACAGTTTAAGCGTCTGGAGTCGAACAAGAGACATTTAGGTGAATAAAAAGTAGCGTATTTTCTAATGTGGGAAGACATTGATAATCCTCGAAAGTTTAAAAGTTGTGCGATTTCTGGTTCTCGAGTTTTAGGCAGACAAACACACACTCTGTATATGTAGATTTGTGATGCTAAGAGAATAATGTTGCTCGATTCTCTGCTTTGAAAATCGTCGCTTAAAGTTTTCTTTCGAGCCTTTTTCCGCTTCTCAAAATCCGTTTAGCAAAATGAGCAGCGAACAGAAGCTCGTCAATGTTAGAAATGACAGATGAAAGCCGTATTCCGTTATCTCGAAGGAGTTCTTCTTTGTGTTTCCTAGTGGATGATTGTGCACTGTTTTGGTTTCGGTCATTCAACTGTTTGCAGATTCTGGTGCATCCGTGCCGTTGACCTGTGCACACCTGTGCTCTGTAAAATGGCGGCCGAAATAGATTCCTGTTCGGAAAAACCCCGCGCGTCTCTTCTCTTCGGACCATTTGGCCCTCCGAGGCCCACTTGCCAAGTCTGCCGATGCCAGGTGAACAGAACTCACACATTTCGATTTCGCTAAATTTAGCCGTGGTGTTCACGAATATTGATAGGTTTATGCTGTCATGGAAGTCCGTCAACGCTGGTTATTGCTACAGACTCACAAGTATATCCCGCGGAAAACTATTTTCAGTATATTTATGAGCTCCTATGCTGGGCGATCCCTGATATATCTGAAGGTATCCTTATCTTTCGTTTGATAGGTTTCCCTTTGAATGTTACGGTGCCTATATTTCCGTATTTAGTCGATATTAACTCCGAATACTTCAATTTAACCGCCTTAATAATCTGTAAACCAAAATAGTTTTGTCCAAGCCTTCAAAATTATCTTTTTCTCATCTGATTAAAAAATCGCCAGCGTATTCAGGTCAAATTTACTTCTTTCATCGACATTTTGAAAGTAAAGGTCGACTTACGCTCGTGTATCGATGGCATCACGCCGTTTTAAGACACTCTCCGCAAAACATAGTTTTCAGCTCTCTATCAGATACACTTCGATTGCAGTTCTCTCCTGTTTTTTACTCTTTGTTTACGTTGGCAACAATTGGTTTGAGACAATTTATTAGACATAAGCTTCTTCTTCTTCGTATATTAAGGAAAGTCCTCGTTTTTTTGCATTGATGATGTCATAGTGATTGTTTTCATAAGAGCTCTTATAAGCGTGAATTAAGTTGCACGCGGAAGGAGGGTTAAAATACTCGTTCGGAGATAAAAAGTGTGGCACACGAGATAGCGATCAAGCCCTTGTTTATCGGAAAAAGTCCCTCCGGTTATGTCACAGGGACTTTTTTTTACGGTTGGCTTCAAGCATTCGAGATTGCATAAAGAGTTCGTTCACCCTTCGGAGGACGCTACCGTAGGCGCAGTATGGGAGTGCGGGTGGGATTAGCTTTAAAGGGTTTGCGTTGGATGTAATGCGGAAATACTATCTTCAGACAGGCAATGGAGCATTGGCCTGCGTGAAACTCAATATAAGTAATGCATGTATGCAGTATTGCTAAAAGTGCTTCGACTGCTTAGGTCATTTAGCACGTACGCCCCCGCCGGAAATCGAACCCGGGACCGCTTTCACCGAAGTCGAATTCGAGAAGTAATGCATAATTATAATAGTAATGTATTATGCATTGTACGATATATACCTAAAATTTCTACGCAAATAAACTTAGACTAAAGTAATTTTTGTCGCACTGCTGTTGGCAGAATATCTTACGTGTATATTACGGATGTCTTACGTATATCTTAATAGAAGATTTGGCGTAGTATTACTTAGAATTTTCCGCAAAAAATCGTTTTCAATCGCAAATCTATGCGAAGAGAGCAGTTTCAGTACGCCCTGCTGCAATTCAATTACTTAAATATTCAATTCAATTACTTAAATAACATTCAACATTCAATTACTTAAATAACATTCAACATTCAATTACTTAAATAACTCTCCTTGACACATTCATTTTAGTTAAGATAAAAATATTGCGTCCATTTGATTTCCTATTTCTTCCGGGAAGGAAAGGCTTAATTTACATCTACATATGCAGTCCGCCTTTAGGCGTGTGGCAGGGGGTGCGTACACCACGACTCTACTTCCCTAATCGATTACTTTCGCGTATCGGTAAAAATGAATTATATGCACGACTAGTCCTAGCATCTATTTCTCTCATTTTCGTATCTGAACGGTCCATGTAACAGGGGGTCGCATAATATCAGTTTCATCCTCTAATAACGTAATTTCGCTGAACTAAATTAATTCTTTTTAAAGATCTTTTCTCTTATTCTTGCGTTTAATATCATTGGAGAGATAATGTAGATACGTCCCTTGTGTTAATAGATGTCTTGAAACATTCACCCGAATAGTTTCTGATTCCTGAATAGCGAAAAAACGTGTTTTCAAGAATGAAATCTCCTCCACTCCCACCATCCTCTAAAATGATGTAAAGATGAAGCTAATGTAGCTTCTTTGGCTCTAAAGACTATTTCAAATGCTAAAAAAGTCCCTCGTAGCAAAATGTGTGTACGATTTTGTTGAAACGAAAAGAAGAGCAATTTGAGGAGAGGATTCGGGGAGAATGAAGATTTCTCAGAGAAAAACGCGATTATATAACGAGGTCTTATTGGGTTGTCAATGCCAAGAATTATTCATCGCACGCTTCAGAATTCGCGAACAAGTGAATGTGTCAGCGTTTGAAAATATCCGAAGCAGACAAGGAAATGCTTTCATAGATGATCAAGAAGAAAGATCAGCAATTCGATTCAGATGGAGAAATGTGCAGCACTTTTTAGGCGATTAATGAACTGCGACCGGAGCCGTCGCTCACTCGTAAGATGTTGAAATTGGCTTCGATGCCAAAGAGATCGCGAATTCTTATCGATGGATGCAGTTATGCTTATCGGTGATGTCATACACTTGAGATAAATTTCAGTATTCCTTCTCTCAAGATTTGGTGGCTATTTACAGATAGAGAATCAAATCCGTAGTCATTTTTCATTATAACATAACGGTGGTTAGAAGGCAATGAAACAGCATAAAATGTGAACAATTAAAAAGTCGACATTTTAAAAATGCGTTTTTATTGTTGTACAAACTACTTTCTACTGAACAATATACCACTGCTGTATATCTTTAGGACCCGAGGAAAACGTTTTCATTATATTCCGCGCTAAAAACCTCGAATACGTATTCCACATAGCACGTTTTTGCTGGAGTTCCTGGACGCCAATAATACCCGAAATGCACCACGATTCCGCAGTTGACTCATCGGTATCTTCCAAGTGTGACGTCATAACATATCCTGGTTAGGGGATAAGGGAGTAGTTGGGGAATTTCGTGATGGAGACTCATGGGAAAGAATTTGAAAAATGGTGGATTCAATTTATGGATTCTCCAACCGAAGGCCTCGTGTCCAGACGAGGAAGGGATGATCGATACGCCCAGTCATTCATAATTTTGCTCCCAGTGCATTGTGCTTGCTTCCCCATACTTCACGAGGTCTCCGTCTCGATTCCCTTCGGGTTATTGCCACAGTTTGCGTTGAAAAAATTAGCTTTTTGAAAATTACACTTTTATTCCGTACATAAAATAAATTATGAGGAACGCAGGAAACAATATTTTAGCGATCCTTTCATTCTTTGTCGAGACAGGATGTTATTGGTTCGAATTCTGCAGACGCGCCTGTAATTTCGATAGTATTTTTTTCTGTTTTTCACAAAAATGTTCAATAAATTCACTCCAACTAAAAACATACACGTTCACTTAATGGAAATAGAGTTTTGCGTTTTTTATTTTTATCGGCGTTACTGCGGAATAATTTCAATTTGAACTGACTTCCGTCGTTGAAGTATTGGAAAGGGCGTTGCACTGAGTAAACCGTGGGTTCGTATCCTGCTGAAGCGATTGGTGTGCTTCATTCTCCTATTGTTACCATTATATATAATAGCGGTTTGCCCGTTGAATGACATATTGCTTTGACAAAGTGATATCTAAGCTAGCAACTCATTTAGGGGTGTTTCCACCCCTTTTATATAACTCCCCCACAGTTGATGGGCTCACCCCATCCCATCGATTGAGCCTAATTACCCCGTCGTCAAACACGTCCCACTCTGTCAACACATTTCTTGTTCCCTTAGAAACCCCTAACGATATCACCTTACACTCAGACGCTCATTTTTTTTCGTCCCCTTTCGCTCATTGGCGTCGCTCTGTCTTTGTCCTCAAATGAGCCAAAAGCCCACACGTTTTTCTTTAATTTTTGCTTCTTTACCTCAGAATTTCTGCTTCCAAAATTTAATCGATGGATTTTAATTCAATTTTCATTGAATTTCATTGAAAAGATTTGCAAAATTTCCATCGCAGATGCTTGGAAGCAGGTTTTTTTATGTATAAATGTTCGGAGCACAATTTTCTGTAACCGCTTTTGTTCGTTATTCTCGTGTGTGTCCTTGCATGAATATCATTTGTATCGATCTCTCCAAAGAGGATATGTGATTCGTTCAAAAGATTGCTCCTAATTTATTATTTCTTTTTTAAATTTATTCTGAGTTGCCACATTTTCCTTTATCAATCACATAATAAGTGAATAATTGTATGATTTCAGGGAACTTCAGGTAGAACTCCCTACAACGAAATCCTTTATCTTAAATTTAGAGCATAATTATTGCTATGAATCAGGTCTTGTTGCATCAAGTTCATTGATAATTCTCTCCCTAATGTATTAACTGCGTGTTTTCATTTCTACCTAAGCATCTCTTGATCTAAATATCTTTTTAATTTCCATAAAATAAGTGTTTAGGGGCTTCATTAGGCGACAAGAAACAATACCTTCATCCGTATAGCATTCCTAACTTGGGAATTTTAAACCTCATTTAGTGAATCGAATAAAAAAATTGATGGTAAATAGATTTATGTGTATAAGTTGTCTCTGAATTTTTTGGGTGTTTTCTCATTCAAATTGCTTTTTATAACTCTTCTGGAAGAACCAACGGTGGCATTCATATTTCGATGTTTTTAGCCGAGTTTTGATTCACCCACGGGTCCTCGTAATACTTCCTCAATAAAGAAGATAAGGGAGTTAAATTTAAACCACCAGAGTCTGTTGTTGCTCATGATTTCACCCGGCATCTGATTTTCCTTCTGAAGTACATCAAAAGATAAAGATCACTAACCTTCCCCAAAACACACTCCTGAAGATTTAGAGCGTATGTGAGAGAGAACAATCAATCTGCGATGGAGTCCAAAATAGACTCTCTCTAAGGGCGAAGACCTCTCTAATGGACGTTTGATGGCTTGCAGGAGCTAACCTTTGATTTGATCCGTTTTTGTGACCCAGCCGTAGTGTACGCTGAAATCACCCACAGAACGTGTCAAAATCATTCTTTAATTTAATTCATGTTATCCGTTTTCAAAACTCTATCATTACTGCTGACAACCTACATCTTCGCATAAAAAAATAGTTTGACCGCCCTCAGAAATGAAGGAACACTCACCCTCCTCCTATACATCATAACAGAAAAACCCCACCCACTATCCCCAAACCTCCACAAAAGATAAAAGCCCGACCATCCACCTCTCCTATTCATTTCCATTGTGGAGCCCTTGAGAATGGACACTTTGTTTCCGAAATGCGCATAGTCCACTCCAAACGTGAGTTCTGCCTGTCGACTTACGGAGTGTTTTTAAACCCCTAATTACTGACCAGCAAAAATTCTGATGATTATCAAAATGTTTAGGTAGAAAAGGAAAGGATAACAGGGACTGGACTGAATTGGATGGAATTTGATTGTTGGGCTGACAGTCAACAATATGAGTCTATGAATAAGCCCTTATTCGTAATGGCCTAATTAGTGGTTTGTAATATCTTATTGTTTTAAGAATCTAATTCGCCTAATTCTTCTTTCCTTGTTATAGTAAGAGGTTAGTCTTAGTGTTTTTCTTAATTACATATGCTATTTGTATGAATCACGGAAACTATGGAACTTATCGTCGAAGTCGTGGCATTTACAACTAAGTCAGTGTTCTCTTAATTTGTCAAATTATCCGATACATTACTCAATTTAATTCATGAACGAATTCCCATGACATTCAGAAACCAACCGGAATGTCTGGAATTTGACAACTCGTAATCAGCTCGATTCTAAAGGAAGAGGCTGCATTCATCTCTTTTAACATTTTATCGCCTAAATTATCACCCAAGCGAGAAATTCCCAGCTCCATATGTGTAGAGGAAAAACTACTCTCTGCTGAGCGTAACTTAAACACGTGTCCGACGAATTGAGTCAAGGATGGCACAAGATGAACTCTTATTGCTGAAATTGGCGTTTGATTTAGGATTTAAATTAATTAAATATTTAGGATCTTTTTATATCTTGTCAAAGCGCCCAATATTCTCCCCTGGATATAATATCAGAAACCGCATTCCCTAAGTGGCTTCCTCAATTATAATATCATCTTCTTCAGCTCATTCTCTAATTCTTTCATTCAGTGTCATTTATACGTTGGTTACTGTAGTCAGACCCGTTCTTCTCCTATACTAATGCTATCATCTGTAAAAAGCTAGTCTACGGTAATGCACGATATAGTGATAGTACATTACTTCTTTACTGATACTTATTGGGACATTTGTTTATTGGAGTTTATTTGAATTGTACAGTCGAAATATATTTTGTTATAAAAATTTACGTGAAAACGTGAATTCGCTGCAGAGACTAATCACATGCCGACCCATTATGTCGCTATTTCTGTGTTGGCACTAAAGTCACTTGTTTTTGCTGATGTTTCCATTATCGTTGCCAGGAAAGTACTTAGCACTTACACTTATCATTTAATGATATGTAGCGAAGAGTTGCTATTTCAGCATTCGAGCCGACTGCTATTTTAGATTAGTTTGTCGCTAATTCCTGAATTTTCTGTATAAAAATAGAATCGCGGAATTCTGAGTTTAATTATTTATTGCGCAGATTCGACTTTATAAACAAATGAGCAGCGATTTATGAATTTCAGTCATGTAAAGTAGTGTATTTAGTCTTTCAACTCTTATCTATAAATATTTCTTTTCGAAATTCTTTTTCTCTTATTTCCCTCCAATTTTATGATAGTCAGATAATAATGCCCCACACTTTTTTTTTTCTCAAACACTGTTTATTCTATGAAAATGAAATTTACACAAATATAAGAATGATGTTTTATCTGATCAATATATTTTTCCACATAGTCACCTTCAAATTATACGGCCTTCTCCAGCGATTCACTATGGCATGTATGCCCTGTCAGTACCAGTCCTCGCTCTGGTTATGGTTTGCCAGGTTATCACTTGCAACCGCCCTCTGATTCACTCACCCCATACGCAGCAACCAACTGTATTCCTACCGACTGCAGATGTTCCATAGAGACTTTGCCAAATGTTTGTGAATATTCCGAACCGTTCCTTTCTCTTCGTACAGAAATTTAATCACAGAACGTTGTCTGTAACGTGTATCACGGTCACACTCAATTTTGAAAGATTACAGCTATGCTACCTGCAGGAGAAAATTAAACCTGTGCACATACTTGTAGGAAACATTAAAGAATCCGAACCTTCAATTTCTAATTACAAGCATTGGTTTTGGCAGAAAAAAATTGAGGGACATGACCAACCCTCGTATTAATCTTATATTCTGAGAGAGAATTTCGATGGAAGCTTAACGAAGCACTAAGGTTGTTAATGAACGTTATAAACTACCATTTTTTAATCGGCCAAATGAACTAGATAATCTTGTTCTGGTGTTAAAGATGGGCAAACCATGAGCGAACTTATGAAAACTAGAGCTAAAATCTTTCAAATTCCTTAACTTACATTTGGCGCTCGAAAAATTGGTTGGACGGTACCTCAGGGAAATTGGGCAAACATCCATCTTAAAGTAACTTGCTCGGGATTCTTCATTTAATTTGGCAGAACAGAATAGTTCGCCTATTTGTGACTCAAGCGAGAATCGCCCGAAATTAAACAGTTAATTCGACTTGTTTAATTAACCCCAGCACTTTCATGTCGACTTTGATTAATGATTTTGAGGAAAAGATGTGCGATTAGCGCTACTGAAATGATAACTAAGTCGTTAACAGCCATTAGTAACGCCATCTTTTGATTGAGATGAACTCTGAGTTAAATAATTGAGTGATAAAGATACTTATTGACATGGCATTAATTATTTTACAACGCGCCGTAACTATCTTCAGCGCGATTCTTTTGTTTGGGTCATTAACTCATTTGTCATTGTCGTTGATTCGTTGTCATGGTGTATGATAATGAGGTTATCAAAATTGTTAGCCCATCAACAATATCCGGTGCTCAATCGGTTGTCATTTTCATACTGAATGAAAAAGTATATTCGGAAAGGTTCGCGCCATAAGGTTGAGATATTTTGGGACGATGAAAAATAGCCTGATTTGTTCCCATTTTACGGTAGGAAAATTTAGTGTGTCCATGAAATTACAAATTAAATCTAGTGACACTAAACTTGTCTCAATTACATTGTGAGTTGTTTCCATTTTTTGTACCTATCATTCTGTTGTTGTCTATCTAATTACCATACAACCATCCTTTCGGTGTGTGGCAGGGGGTGCTTGCACCATGACTCTACTTCACTAATCGATTGCTTTCGCGTATCGTTTGCGGAAAAAAATGAGTTTTTGAATTGATTGGTTCTAGCATCTATTTCCCTGATCTTTCTCGCAGTATCGGAACTGCCTATGTAACATGAAGGATACATTTTATCGGCTACATCGTCTGTGAATGTGCTTTCTCTACATTCATCCGGTATATTAATCCTTCGTTGAAGTCTTCAAACTTCTAAAGATTCCCATATTTGCGTCCTGAAGCATTTGAGTAACGCTCACTTCAATTCAATTGTTGACACAATGTTAATTTCTTCTTGAGGGTTACACCTAGGTATATTCACCAACTCTACTGTTAATAAGTTTATCCCACGGAGACTGCACGAATAATGATTAATAGTAGATTTTCTTTCGAAGAAGTTAACTACTGACATTTGTCTACAATTGTTACGTTAGTTTCAACTGGTAGCAACGGCGTCTTCTAATCAGCACATTGTCGTTGTAATTACAGCTCCAGCACCACATCGACATCGACGAGCGACGGCGTGGCACAGCGCGGTGGAGAGCCCAAGACGTGGTTGGACGGCCTCAACTCCCCCCTCATCCAAGACCAAGGAGACTGCAAGTCCCTCAAGCTTCGCTTTGATGTCTCGCAGTACGAACCTGAGGAAATCGTCGTCAAGACTGTCGACAACAAACTTTTAGTGAGTATTTTGCTCTTTTTCCATCTATCGCACAATCTGTCGACGTTTGGTGGTCTCTTGGTCACAGAGCTCGCAACAATCCACATTTATCCCTGCTTCAGACCATTGTTAATCATCCGTAATTATGTTCCCACTTAGTTGGTTACACACCTCATTGCAATTGTATGTACCCTAATTGAATTTGTGTTAGTGTAGCAGTAGTAGAATTTCGAATCTAGTCCCCACAGGGAATCGAACCCGGGACCCCTTTCATTGAAGTTGAACGTGTTGCCCACCTGACTACCCGGAAGCCATTTTTGTGAGTGCTAAGAAAGTAAAGTTCGAGTCAGTTAAAGTTAATAATCAATGCCCGCTTATCTGATTTATTCTCATTCCTAAATCGAATCTTGGACTTAATCTGCAAGAAGAACTCGTTCGGCGAATTGTGGAATTTTGAATTTAATTTTCGAAGAAGAGAAAGTGTTGAGAATTTTCTCACTGTCCATCATTTTAGAAACGTTTCTCGTCGTAGTTATTTTGCTCCTCTTTTGAGGTCAATTTTTCAGAAAAAAAAGATAAGATTTCTAAGTTTAGATTTTTATATAGAATTCTTGCCAACGTCTTAGGGAAGTATTTTAATTAATTCTCCAGCATCTCATCAACAGCCAACAAACACCGCTAGAAACGAGGATAATAACAAAAACGAACACAAGTTTTCAGACCCATGCTGGGACTCGAACCCAGGACCTCAGTGCTTCTAGGCTATTACGATAATCTAGAGTATTATCCCCACAGTTTACTGACACTTTGTTTTTTCCTTAAAATAATTTCAATCATTCCACAGCATCCTTTAGAGGATCTAATTTCTCGTAGTTTCACTACGGAAAGATTTTTCATTTTTGCTTTATCACGTTTGCGAATGAACCCAGAAACTCTCTCTTCGTGCTTTGCTTTGCAGACGTCACCAAGTCGGTTTAATAAATTTTCGCCTAATTGAATTCTGGAGTAATGTGTTCGTCAGCCATAGCGAAGAGAGCAAAGAAGGGGAGAGAAAGGGAAATTGGATGAAGAACGTTAGAGAAACAGAAGTTAAAGTAAATTCACCGTATCCTTTTGGGATGGGCGGCTTAACGAATGAGGGAACCCGAGACTGCTGGAGCAGCAAATGCCAGATGTGTCGCTGCTTTTATACGGACCTTTTTATCTTCGTCTATGAAATGGGCCGTCTTCTTCCTCTCCCTTTTCAAATTAGGTCTACGAGGACTCGTTTCCCTGAAGGTCTTTCATTTTGATTTGCATTTTTTTTTCGAACTTCTATAGAATTAGAAGCCTCAGTTAAAATGACCAGGCCCATTCGGTCGTCTAAAGGGTCCATCATGATTTTATTGGTACCTTTATTTTTATTGTGAAAGGATGCCACCTTGGCTTGCGATTGTTTTAAACAATCGTTGCTGGTTAAAATAAAATCTTCCTCATTGTCACCTGTGTATTTTGACCAGGTTTGCTTCAGCGATGAATTTTTTATGCCCTTACATTAAATTGGTCACCAATAGTAATCACTTTGTGATTTTATCAAATATACCAAGAGCTCTTAACTTTTCCCTTGATGTTTACCATCGATATAAAACTCTATTGGTATTTTATTGTATTAACCATTTTATTTCAAGGGTTTCATACAGTTATTTTACTTCTTCATATTTATTCTACCTTTGATAGATTCCTAAATTTTTCTTTTCACAATATTTCAATCGAAAATGTTATTCACGAGTTGCACGAATCCTTTCTTTCTCACCGATCGAGAGCCTAAACCGCTGATAATATAAATTTATATTGGTCAGATCAAGGCGTTACTTAAGTACAGGAAAGAGCCATTCCATTGCATTTCTCTTTTGAATCGCACCAACTTCTGACTGCACAAAAAACAGATAAATTTATAGATAGAGCCATTCTTTGATTGGGACTATACGTGTGACTGGGTTGGTGATTCCCTTCATAAACTCTTACCTAGTACACAGTTAACCAAAAGTTTAATACGAGAAAATATTTTAAACGAAAAGTGCTTCACATAATGATGGCTTCTTCGTAGCACGTAATTTTCTGAACTAATCTTGCTAAACACAAAGTCAATACGGAGCCTAAATCAAACCTAGGACTAATGTCTTCATTAGCAATTTATGAATATTTTAATCGCATATCTTGTAAAGTATTACTCCGGTTGAGGTAACAGTGACTGTAAAGAAAGCCTTCGCCAGTTAATGCAGTCAACTTTATTTGTACGAAAGAAATCCTCCTTCTTCAAACTCCGTCATGTTTTGCAATCGTTCCAAAACCGACTTTGTCAGACAGTCCATAAAATATCGCCGACATTTCAATGGTCCGTAAAAGTTTCAAGGCGTCAGTTAAACGACTGTGAGGTTCCCAAAGGCATAAATCATATGCATTTGTTTTTAGGCTTTTTGCTTCTTTCCTGTCACTTTTAAAAATTGAGGAAAATGAAACAAATTGGGAGAATATTAGAAAATGAGCTACACCGCCTCATATCAAGCTAGCTATGTAAGTTTCTACGTAATTCTTTGCGTCCATAAAGTTATTCCAGGAAAAGCGATTTTTCTACAGATCAAACAATACCCTTATACTATTGATGTATAAGGTTAACGCGTTCGACTTCTGTAAAAGCGGTCCCGGGTTCGATTCCCGGTGGGGGCCTACGTGCAAAATTACATAAGTTGTGCACTTTTAACAATACTACTATATATTTGTATACACACACATATACCATTGATTTTCCCTGAGTTATACAGGCTCTTTCACGGTGTACAGCTTTTAAACTGGGAGTTTAATTTTGATAATAGCATCTTAGTAAATGTGACATCTCTCTAGACTGCCATTTAAGTATTATTCAAGGATCTCTTCATTGAAAGAAAGGCTTTAATAATTATAAAATCACATACATTATTTAAAAATTCAATTACTACTCGCATAAAATGCTTTCATTTGCGCGTGAATTCAGAAACAAATTTGTACAGGAAAATTTTAATATTTGAAAAATCAAGGTTGTGACGTAATGAAAAAAGCTCTTACTCGAAAAACTGCTAATTTCACACGGATTTGAATATTTTTTTAACATTAACGCGCAGATCAATAAAAGAGGTGCGATTTAATGGAGCAGCTGTTACTATGGCCACCGCGGATTGCGAATTAAACGAGTTTGCAGTTGGTTCGATGGTCCGTCTGAGAAAATATTTTCCGGTGGTTTGGCAGCTCCGATTCGGATTTAAAAATAGCCGCCAGAGCCGGCGACTTGACGGCCGTTTAAAAAAAGAGATGGAATCCCTTGCTTTACAATCCATCCGTTCAAAATGCAGACATTTTGATTTGGTTATATTTCGAGGAATAATAAATATGCCTCGCGGGAAACAGCTGCTCCGAAAAAGTTGAAGGGATGAAAAGAAATGAGCATGTAATGGGCCTCGGTGAAGACATGAAAGTCACGAAGTAATGACAGAATGGAAGTGACAGATGTGAATTACTTGGGGCAACTGCGGCGTTAAACTACTTCGAGATTTTATTATCACTAAGGACTGTTCCAGGGCGAGATAGGGTTGTGGGTACCAGATTCAGTAAGACTGTATCCTCGTGGAATCGACTACGCATTGGCTGGTGCTGTATCCGAGAGATTTACTTAAAAATCTACAATAATTTGCAAGATTTTTAGTAAAATCGCGGGGAGTTCGCCCTTTTCCGACAATGATCCTCACATTAAAAATGTTCTCTTGACAATCGCATCTTTCGTCTCTTTTTTATTTAAAATATAGTTCTTGATAGACTGGGTATTGATTGATTGTACTATTAGAAAATACCATAATTACTGCTGCGAATACATGTGTGTGAGTAATACTAAGAAGATGAGTTTATCTTCGAAATGATGATGCAAATTGTTGCATAGGACTTCCCTCTTATCGTAAACCACCACTTTGGCGAATAATATAAATGGCAAATATATGTAAATTTTGTAGGCGTGGTGAATAAACAGGGCACTTCTTCATGTATGATCATGCCTATTAGAAATACATCTGCAAAGTATTCAGTGCGAAGGCTGGTTGGGACCTCATCCCCTCGACCATCAGCTCAGATGAGGAGTGAGGTAATTTGCCCTTACTTTCCTCACTGAGC
Organism: Ladona fulva; assembly: GCA_000376725.2. Taxonomy (NCBI): domain Eukaryota; kingdom Metazoa; phylum Arthropoda; class Insecta; order Odonata; family Libellulidae; genus Ladona; species Ladona fulva. Next base: position 283,824 of record KZ308255.1, on the reverse strand, counting down.
CAGAAAGCCGTAAGCATACCTAGCCCACTTTAGTGAAGCACAGTGACTCTACGAGTAGCACTTTTCTTAACATTGCATAATGAGAAACCTTAATTAATGCTATTATTCAGCATAACTCATACCTCAGTGGCTTTCATATATTCATAGCCGAGGGCAATACTGAGACAAAAGTATAAAAAAGGTACACTCTTCTCCATTCCGTACCAAAAGACAAATGATAAATATTTCATTCATCAAGATATGGTAGCAGGATATTGATAGAAATAATCACCTTAACAATTTCCCCATTTATTAGCGATGGCTTAAAGTTAATCCTACGATTTCAGCTCTGTTTAGTCAGCCTACGGATTTGTAAACAGCCATTAAAAGTAAAATTTGATTGTCTCGCGAAAATATGTCGTTGGGTTGCATTACACCTTGTTGCTTGAGATGAACTATTTTTGACGCTTTGAATAGAATTTTTATTGCTTATTGCTGTTTGAAAAATTGTGGTGCCGTGTTTTTGTGGTTTATAAAGGATCTCTCTTGAAAAAATTTCTAGACAGACTACCTAATATTGAAACTTATTCGAAAAAGAGGGGATTTCTTGAGCATATTAAATCGCACATCCTCAATCTTAGCCGTTTTTTTTTCTGCGTTTTATTTTCGTAAAAACTTGCGCGATTTTAATTAAATATACGATGGGCAAACAGGGATCTTTTTAATGAAAAGTTAGTATTAACTTGAAGCTCAGATGCTGTCCTGATTATGTATATTCGGAAACCATTAAGTAATAAGAACTCCTTCAAACTGCTGTATAATTCAGAGGCTTTGAGAGAAGTTACCGTTATTTCAGATTAAATTCGATAAAGCAATAAAAATATATTCTATACGCTGTGCAGGATCATTTTCCATTTGTATAATCAAATATAAATTTATATTGGTCAGATCAAGGCGTTACTTAAGCACAGGAAAGAGTCATTCCATTGCATTTCTCTTTTGAATCGCACCAACTTCTGACTGCACAAAAAACAGATAAATTTATAGATAGAGCCATTCTTTGATTGGGACTATACGTGTGACTGGGTTGGTGATTCCCTTCATAAACTCTTACCTNTTTTTATTATTTTTCTTAATCCTTCTGCTATAAATATCTAATTTTAACTATTAAAGAAGATATTTCATGTGGTAGTGAAATTATTGTTAAAAGTGTTTCGACAGCTGAGGTAATTTCGCATGTAGGCCCCCACCGGAAATCGAACCCGGGACCTTTTTCACCGAAGTCGAACGCGTTGCCCACTTGGCTATCCGGTAGCTCAAGGTGTGTCATTGTTACGAAACTGACAACAATACACGTTCCTCTTCTACATTGTTTGACTGGTACGACGGCACGATTGTTGTAGACAATTCTGTGATATTTTATTACTTTCAGTCAGCTTTAAAGCAAAATTGGAAAACGTCAACAATTAAAAAAGATCAGCGTACGAAAAAGATCAAGATTAGCGGGTATAACCTCATCACAACTTTCTTCAAGTGGTGTGATTTCTGCATTTGAGTTGGAGGTCTAGAAGGTAGGACAGGCGTTGGAAAAGGTGGATGAAAATAGAGGCGAAGGGCGGGTCTGGAATATTCCAGTGTAGCCGATGCTTGGTTCGAATCCAGGTCTTGAACTTTCCTCCGATCGAAGCGTTTGCAGAAAAGGTCACAGGACCCCCTCGATATTCGCGGACATGGACTCGACTTGTTCCGTGATCTAATAGTGAAGCGTCACGCTCTATCCGATTCTCTATTTTTGTACCTCTTCACCAACTCATACTTAACTGCAGATGGAGCGCCGAGGCCGCCGTTCTATCGGACTTAAGGCCGGATAACCCAGTTTCTGGCTTATCCGTGAATAATTTAGTATTCTCTCAAGAGTAAATTATATTGAAATTATTAAACTATGTATTCCATTGTTTATTAAGATTATTGTTTCATTAATATTGATTAAAATTTCAATTATCTGCCATTTTTTAGACTGAAGGAGTTGATAATAGCTATGTATTTCTGAATGGAAGGTGTCTTTCTCTGCAAATTCGTAGGATGTAAACTCAGGAACTTAGGCGATTGACGGATAGAACCCTTCCCCTAAATTTGCTTGCCAATTAGTTAATCAATTTCTTATAGATTGTAAATGGCTATTAATGAAAATTAAAATCTTTTTTGGAGTTAAATATAATCTTCTCCGCCGTCTCCTAGGTTACGTTATGTTTTTATCTCCCGTGTTAGTCAGTCGAGTTCTTAAACTTGAAGTAATCGTTTCTGTCGTTCTTAGAAATACTCTGAATAATAAAAGCCTCATTTGCACTTGTAAAAGAGAAATTCCGCGTCGAAAGCGCGATAACGGGCAATGTCGGCGGTTCCCTTCTTTCGGAGAATATCTCGTTTCGCGAAATCTCAAAAACGGAAGTGGCTCACTAGGAAAGTCTTTCATAAGCCGATGAAAGTGGAGACATCTATCAGCACATGTCGACAACGTAATCCTTTGAATGGAGTTCTTTGATGGGAAATTATCGACGGCAATTTGATTTTGAGATCTGCCTCGAAAGTGTCGTCATCATCTTCGCTCTAATATTATTTCCAGTTAATGGCAATCGAATAAATATTGAATGATAAAACGCTTTAATTTTCATAGTTCATACTTTATTTAGATATGAATTCGATATGCCCTTCCGCAGTAAAGAGAAAGTAGCAATGGTCGAGCAAAGTGAGAAATTTAACGAAATTTTTCCAAATTTCATCCTAAATTTAACGTTCTCAAAACGTAAAAATGGTCTGTATTGGTTGGAAATGAGAATGTTCTTTTTTCTCTTCGCGTACTTTCTCGAAATTCACTTGAGAGTCATTTCCAAATTAATACTGCCGAGAAAATGGTATCAAAAGTAATTCTTTAATGCATTTCTTATGGAAATAACTTTGAGAGACCAAAATTCGAAGGAAATCCTTTGGACTTATTCAGAACCAAGCTGGATGCTGATAGCTTCCAATTTAGCGATTTTGTCGCCCATTCCTTCTTTTAGTCACATTCTTTCTTTCTTAGCGACATTTTTTCTATTTTAGCGAGTTTTTGCCCTCGTTGGAGCGTGTTCTGTCATGGCGACCTCCTCCAAGTATTCTAAACATACCGTGTTGGCTTACTCTTGTATTAAATATAGCATTACATTAAATTGATAAAAGATCTGTTTTGTAATGTATACCTTAAATGGACCTACGATTGTTCACTTTAAAATCATTTGATAGAATTAAAGTGAAGATTACAGTTGATCTCCTATGTTAACGATGGATGAGCATAACTGTAATCTTCACTTTAAGCATTATAATACTGGGCCTAAAGGAAACATTAGTTAAAGTCCATTTTAAAGCGTATGTTATGATATCGGGCCTTAATGTTATCAATGCAATTTGTTTCATTTATGATTTAATATTCCATTTATAAAGGAGAATATCATTGTCAACTCCTTTTTAGCAATATTTTTTTGGTTTCATAACTTCTATGGCTGACATTTTCAAAAATAAATAGGCTTCTCTGATCCAGAAGTTTTTCATGTTATTTATTTTTTTATTTGAGGCTGTATTTTATAATGAAACTTTGGATGGTTCTGGAATCGAACCCAAGACTTTAAATAGAGAGCTTTCGTTTCAATTTGCTCCCGTTCCGTTGAAACATTGGTACACCGCAGCTTATCTAGTCATTGCTGAGTGGATAACGTGGATTTATAAGGAAATTGCATGACGTCAGTAGAATTGCCAAGTACACGACTCTAAAGTACGATGAAGGAGTCACTTGAGTGGTTATTTTCGCTCGTGATGCAACAGTGGAATTACGATCGGTGCGTTATATCACCATGGTAATTAATATCCGTTTCGTTCCTCGTCACAGCATTTTGAAGTCTTTTAAAGTAGTTTAGGCGTTAGTTCCAAGTAGCGCAGTATGATCTAAGGTGACGTTATTTCCGTGGGATTAATTTTGGAGGCGTGTTGAATGGAATTCCAAGTGGGCGTCGAAGGGCAGAGCTTCTAAGTGGGACGCCAAGGTGAGATGTCTGGTTGGGAGAGCGCTGAGATACTTCGCTGAGCATGGGGAAAGCAAGAAACCAAGTTGCTGCCTTAGTGTGGGAGGAAAGGGACGAGGAAAAGTGAACGTTAACGATGAAGTTTTGAATTTTCCAATTCTCGAGACGTACGTAGGATATCCCTTCTTCATTTTAGTTAGAATGTTGTCCATCTCATCCAAAAGATAGTTTTTAATCAAAGAAGAAATCTTTAGGTGTACGATTTCGTTTTGTTTTCCCATTAGACGTTCTTTCTCCAAAACAGAGGGTGTCAATTACTAATTGCAGTTTCTCCTCATTAGTTAAATTTTGTGTAGAGGCAGTATAGAGCGCGAAGTGCAAAAGTAAATATGTTTTGTGGTTTTCGCCAAGGTCTCCTTCAACACAGCATCATGCTTGTCGCCATGCCATGGCACATTGTTTGTAACAAGACTAAAAATAGCAAAATTTACTTCTCTGAAAGCAAATTAATAAAGAACAGCGAATTACCACAGACATTTATTTCTCATTTAAGTTTCCAACCTTAATACTTATGAGATCTACCCTTTTTAATCGTAGAAATACTTTTTCTCTGAATTTCTACGTCATCTTGTGGAAACTTGAGAATTTTAATGCGTTTAAAAATCATTTCCTGGCCTGAAAGTAACACCTAATATCAATGGTATTTTAATAATGGAATAGTAAATTGAATATGCTTAAATATTAAATAGTTTGTAACCGATTAATTTTCAATCCACTAAATCTTTCATCGGTTCGAGGTAACTGATAAAGAAATGGGAGTTGTTTGAGAACTGTGGGAGTTTGTTTATCTCCTTAGCAACCAGAGATCCATGTTGAAATCCGATATATTCTTCCCAGTGTTGCCATTTCATCGGATTCTATTGAAAATTTCAGCTGAAAAATGTCGAATGCAAAAGGATACTGCAAATGAGAGCTTATCCCTGTTTTTTCCCACGTTATTCAAATTTTCTTCTTGTAATTTCTGCGTATATTCTCCAGCAGGCGGTCAAGCTCTTTAATGAAATTTCAACTTTAATTCAAATCTCCCAAGTTTAGTACCGATTTAATGCTTTCTACATAATTTATGCGAATGTTGAGTTATTCTGATTCTGTATTCCCAAAGTTTTCGATCAAAAAGGCATTCGACTGGATTTTAAGCTTTTCTCGTCTCGACTTTGAATGTTATGTGTTTCCAAGTTATTGAGTAGGTAGCGTTGTTAACTTTCATCGGTAGCTTGAGTGGTTTAGCTATTTCAAATCATAGGAATAGAATCACTCACAAAACAAGTTACTACTTCACTGTTTTATGAATAATATCCGTAAAACTTCTAGAGTCGCCAAACGTTTTCATCTCATTCTTTGTTGCCTACAAGTACCTATGCTCCTTCATTATTATTTTATTGTTTATAGCGTCGCTTCGTTAATCGTCTTTAAACTGCTGCTTTTAGAGACTCCTCAATCTGCCTTTCAACGTCTCGATTATCGATAAAACCCCGCCGTACATTAAGGGTCGGAACCGAAAGCATTTTGGGAATGCGATGAGTTTACTGGAGGCGCTGTGCCAGTGAGCAATGGCGTCGCCAGGAGGAGAGGCTTCTAGAAAGACAGGCAAACAAAGCTTGGCAGCTTCCCAACTTGGCCTCGAGGGAAAGCGGTAATATTACCCGTCCTTTCAAAGTCGCGTGTGAACTTATGAACTTAAAATAGTCATGTTTACGTTTCCAATCAACGAAAGGAATTCCGTAATTAAAAATGTGATCGCGCTGAATGACCGGATGGCGTTCCGCAGTGGTCTGGCCCACCTCTCGCTGGTCGCCTTAGCAACGTGATGTCGCCCCCTCCGCAATTTCGCCTTCTTCTGTCTTCTGGGGCCCTAAGGAGATATAGACGGAATCATCTAAGGCTAATAATGACTAATTTACACTTTGAATCGAAGATGCCCGCACAAGAGTTTTACAAGGGTTGCCAAGTTGGCCGCTTGTTGCTGAAAAGGTATTTTATTGCGGCTACGAGAGTAACCATTAAATTTCAGTTATGCGAAGAATTTCGAAATCGATTAAAATTTTACCCGTTAACTCCTCATCTTGCCTAGTAAGCCTCATTTCTTTCTCCTAGCTCTTCATAGCTGATGGGAATGAGGTGTCCCAACCGGCCTTCGGGCTGATTCCTTTACTGACATTGCATTCATAAATCATTCTGTTTTCTCGCATATTCTTCGATGGAATTTCTGGATTTTAAAGATTTTCAAAATATTTTGAATATAAATGCTTAAAAGTTTAAAGGATGTTGAATCGGATGAATAGTAGTTTTCCAAGACAGCGATGAACTTAATTAATTTGAATTAGCTTCTTATGGTTTGTAATAGGTTTTCGGTTAGAGTCCACCTACGCTAGAAATACCTTTGATACCCTAGGTTGTTGTTTGCAACAAAAGTTTCCTCTAGAAATTTCTTGTAGAGCCAAGGATAAGGGAGAATATTTTGGGATCTGCCCTTCGGAAGGGGAAGTGGCGGAGGAATGTCAACGTATTCTCTCTTTTTAAAGGTCCGCCATACGCATTTAAGATCCTCATTCAGCTGATCAAATAGAAATGACTCTGGATTAATTATTTCTTCCTGAAAACGTCAAAGGAGTGATCCGAACTTTTTTCGATTTGGAGCTAGCGCTCTCTTGAAAATGAATAAATATTAGAATTTAAAAATACTGTTCCAAATGTTCAAATTCCCAAATAGCAACATGCAATGTTGCTATTTGGGAATGCAATAACATAGGGAAAAAACGTGACACAGTGGTTTGTTGTGTACGTATCACTGTGGCGTTGCTATAAACAGAACTGCAATCCTTCTTTCTCGATTTTTGTACAATTGTACCAGGAATTCGCCGATCCGGTCGCGGTTTAATTTAATTCGTACGAATTCATTTATAATATACGTCGTATGTTTGACATTCTCAGCCATTAACCAACAGGAATTTCATTTTGTTTCCAACAACGTCGCATTTTTTCTAAAAATAAATCATCCGTGACCGAATTCCACACTTTAGGAATGCAATAACTGTCCAAAAAAGAAATTAGCGTAACTAAGTGGAATATTTTTTTTCGTCTTTAACCTCAATTTCGGTGGAATGCCTCGGGAAGTTGAAAAAAAGAGACTGGGGTTAATAAAGTTCGAAGAACATAGAAAAAGCTACTTTAAAGAGGAGAAATAGTGGACTGGTAGAGTTGATTAAGTGGGTGTGGTGTCTTTTGAAGAAATTAAATCGAACCGACTGGTAAACATGACAGGAAGTATCGATTGTGGCGGTTATGGATCGATTAATCGAAATACATTAAAAATGGATAAGGGGAGGTCCTTTCTATGGGAAAAACGAATAAGAGAGTGTTAGAAAAGTTTCCTGATGGAACATTGGAAGTAATTAACTGCGGAGACTGATAAATCGTTTGCGAAATGACGAAAAACGTTTGACGTGATGTAGTATATTCCATTTTCTGAATGGTCAATCGAAAGGCATATTTCTCGGCTTAATTTTCATTATTTGAAATTTTAAAGAATGAAAATGTCCAGAATAATCTCATGTGATCAAGAATTTAAGTAACAGACGAACTCTTAGCATCAGATCCGTATTTTTCTGTCGCTAAGTGTGGAAACATAAAGGTGGAAATTTCAGCATTAGTGCTAGTCAATGGAGATTTGTCCAGCCCAGTTTATTAAATTGAAATACTCAATTTTCACTGAGGAACTTCTACATTAAGTATCATGGATTAGTTAGTTCACCGTCACTTACAACCGGAATTTCAGCTCGTGTTGATATTCGGGTGGTTTTTTACTTATGGAAGAGTTGCGTAGTTATTCAGAGAAATCGGCAGACTGTCGGAAGCTGCAAACATTCATTAGACCGTACAACCATGAGTTGTTTATATCTCATTCTTATTATTCCATTGTTGAGGAACACAGCGCGAGTGGAAGCATAGGTTGCCGCGAATGTATCGGTAGAATTCAACTTCCTCCGTTGTTAAGGAAACTTTCCGAGTGTTGTATGCCTCGGACGAATCCCACTCAGGATGAGTGCTGAACCGGTCTGGCGGCTGCAGCGTCCGATGCACGGACGTGGGCGATGACGCACGCATTTCGAAGACGCTTTCGCAACTCAACCCCATTCCGGTATTCCTTTTAAGGATCTGCTCCGAAAGATTCGGATGATGGCGACGCCCAAATTATTAATGAAATCGAAAATTAGTCAACTCGCTTGACTTGATTACTGGTATCTGAATTTGATGATAGTACCATCTCAGGTTTCGCTTATTTTTGCCCTTTTCCGCGAGGGTAATTGTATAATACCTTCAGCAATATAATATTTACCATAATTCCTTCAGGAATTAGTGCCCTGCGAACTTGAGTTATGCGTAGACATACCGTTTTCACCAAGACTGTCCCAGAGTAGAGGTACCGCCCTCTTGTCACGGATTGGATGAAAATTCCGATAAAGTTGAGATTGGGATATTCAGGGATAGAAAATCAAAACAACTGAAAGAATAAAATTAAATGACATTGAGACACTCGCTGACAACCTAAAGAAATTCATAAATAACTACCCGGTTTAACCTCCTTCTAAAGATTTGTCCGGCTTGTTGCCATAGGGATATGGTAACCCTAGATACAAACCGACTTCACGACATCAAATAAATAAAGCTCTGTATCTTAATACTGAATGAAGACATCGATAGGTTTTACTCCATTATCCGCCGAAAGTCGGATTGCTGGGATACATAGGATACTAGGATGTAGGACATAGGATGCAGGGATACATACATTTACCGTTTTCTCTTTGAGACTGCTTTGAATAATGAGTTCGTCTTTATTCGGATACTGACCAGCCCAATTTCGTATGAACCTCAGTGATAATTACATAAAATAGGCAGAATTTAAGTATGTATAGCTTTAAGGAGATTTTCCTTAGGATCAGCTGCTAGGATGAAATATCGATTGTATCTTAAGAATAGTTACACTAAAGATGCTTAAATTGTTTTGTAGCGCACAGTAATTGTTGCTTTGTCTCCCTTGTTCAGCTTGCTTTTCGGTGTATTTGATCAACGTAACAGCCAGATATGGGGTCATTGGGCATTTTATTACCATCTGCCTCATTTCTATATTTTGTAATAGCCGATGAGTTAAATGCTCCATAAATCAATAAAGAGGTCCACGTTTCCGCCCCGAAAAGGCAAGTTTATGGCCCTCGTACTGGAATACAGAACTCTCTTGATTTATTATCTTCGTGCATTACTGATAACAGACTCGTAAACGGAACAATTTCCCATAAAGGCAGGAGATTTGGAGCTAAAGTCTAGAGGTAAAGTTATTGGTCCCTCATTTTAGTGCCGAATTTAATATTTCTATTTCAGAACATTAGCTGACCATTTCGTTAACGGAATCGAAACCATCCGAATTTTTCTTGGGCTAAGGATTTGCTTTATTAGGACTTTTTCCTCAGAAAAACGTATCTAAACGACTTTCGTCTTACGTATTACAGAATTTTAATGCCAGATCAATTCGAAATACATTTGAAACACTAAATTAATTAATTCTTGCCCATAAGATTAATTCTCCATTACCGATTTGATTCACTCGTTCTATTGATTGGCCGACAGCCATTACTGCGTTGCCCAATTGCTCCAATTACAACAATGTGTTGCTATTGGCAACCTGTCAACTCCAGATTAATTAAGACGCATTGTCACTTCGGTAATTAACCTCCCCTCTATCACACGCTGAATAAAAACCAGTGGACTCCATTTTAGGCTTAAACGAGCATTTATGCCTAAGGGGTTGAATTTACCCGAAATTTCTAAATTTCCTTGCGTAACATTAATGAATAGGTAATAAAAACGGAATCGGCCTTAACCCATTTTCTCCTTCTCCTTACAGGTGCACGCCAAACACGAGGAGAAGACCGACACCAAGTCCGTCTACAGAGAATACAACCGAGAATTCCTGCTGCCGAAGGGCACCAACCCGGAGAGCATCAAGTCCTCTCTCAGCAAAGATGGTGTCCTCACCGTGGAAGCACCCCTTCCGGCGATCGGCGCCCCAGAGAAGCTTGTCCCCATCGCCCACAACTAAGACGTGCGACCGTGCGCTAACACGAGAAGAACTGCAGGACATCTCTCATCCCGATACGAAACAAAGATAACACCTTCATTATAAGACACGCGCCACCTTCATCCGTAAAAGGAAAAAAGAGTCACTAAGCACGCTTCCTGCTTCCTACAGGCACCGAAAACCTTTTCATTCAAGATATCACGACACGCATTTCCTCCTCATAACGCCTTAATTATTCCGTGGGCCATTTCCCTTTTCTCCGGACACAGAAAAGCTTTCGGACTCCTTCCGTATGCTCTCAGGAAAAGGGCGAGAGCATTTTACTGCTACGGCGTCGGTTTGGGGCGTCTTCCATCAGTGCGACGCGCCGCCCCGACGCCTATCCACGCATCGGTGCCTCTTTTTCTAAGACGCAGCCGTGTGATATAATGGGACTATTTTTTGTTCGGTCACCCATTCACCTATGAGAGAGATACATGGAAAGATTAGTCGGTGTCATATTTTTTTCATCCGATATTCATTACTGCAATGGTGAATTTATTTTTGTCTGCACTATTTTTCCACTGAATTCATTATTGCTATGTTTCCACGTGTGAGAATATTGAAGTCGTCGGTCTGAATGGAGCTGAAGGAGGGGTTTGAATAATGGAGGGCAAAGAAAGGTGCCTTGTGGCACCCCTTCATGGCGTCTTCACCATCAAGTTAAAAGACAAAAGGCAGAGGGCGTTTTGTTTTTGCCTCCGAATCATTTGGAGGGCGATTGGGCTTTTGCCTCTTTCGGCAAATCTCTTTTTGCAAAAGTGGTATTTTTTTATAAATTTAGATGTGGCATTGATTAGGAAAACTAGTTAAGTTCACCAATTCACGCTGGTGTGAATAGCTTTGATAAGTAAATCGAAAAGAAAATATCCGTGTTTTTTGGTTTATGTATATAAAGGAAGGTATTATATGTAAATGGGATATTAATAAAGTAATTGTGAAACTTGTAATGATTTGTTCGGTGATTTTTTATTTATTGTCAATTTCCACTCCTCCCCTAAAGAAAAATCCACAGACTAATGCTATTTCCTTGTTTCGTTTTATAAAACAGATCTTTAAGTCAATATTTGATAACTTTTGGTTCAGTATCCTAAAATAAATTACGATATTTTATAATTTATCGTAATGCCGGAACGAGTCGATTAACAATTCATTTCTTCCGCGAACGATACGCTCAAGTAATCGATTTGATAAGCAGAGTCATGGTGCATGCACCACACCCCGAAAGGCGGCTTTCAGGATACATACTTAGATGTAGGTAGATGGAATTAATATGTTCTAAAGAGTAAGAATACTGCTTTGTTGAGCTAAAATTCCATTGAATATCTTTATTTTCTCAACCATTGTTGATTATTTATTTTTCCCGGTGCTTCCTGGTAACCAGGAATGTTATCGAACGACATCCACTAGTCTAGAGTACTAAATATTTCAAGAATGCCTTGAAGTCTTTCAGCTGCTCCTTCAATCCCCAATGGAAGATGTACAAAATGTAGCTATAATATGCGACTCCAAGCCTAGGGGGCGGCTGGAGTACTTGGCCGCTCCTCTGAAGGCACACCTTGGTCCCATACAAATAATAAATACCCTTAATTCCCTCAGAGACTCTCTTCTTACCACCTAGAGCCGCTGCATAAGCCTTGCATAGTTGATTATTTAGGTCATTGGGTTTTTGGAATTTTTGTCAATATCTGACATTTTAACAGTGGCAAAACCTAACTGTTAGCACGAGTTAATTAAGATATGCCACTATATTTCACTTGATGATATTTTTCAGAATCATTTGGGATATTTTAATAATTTCAGGACGGAATGAACCGAGATGCTGAGCTCACTGTGTGCAAATTATAGAATTATTTTGGTTTGTTTCTTTTTTCTTCCCACTTTCGATTAGAAAGTGGAAATGAGATTCCCTCTTCCCTTTTAGTGCTTTTAGTGCAGGACCCTACGCAGCATAACACACACAATCTTCCCGGCGCAGAAACTTCTCCTCAAAGACACCAGCGGAGCGCATCGCGTCGGTGGGAACGTTCCGACCACGCGAATGCCATAGATGTTCAATGGAAGGAATGTTCCGCGAGAAAAAAGAAAGATCACACGATTCTATCGTTACACCCGCATTGGTAAAAACAGAATCATATCGATGGCGTAAGTTTTCCCGGAGGTGAAAGTCGATGCCTTAGCTGCGGTCTGCAGGGCTGCCTTCTCTACCGCTCTTCCATCATCCCCCAGTCATGTGTGTTCCCCACTTTCTGATTCATGTCTGGGCCATTTTGGGGTGATGAAGGGTGGCGGTACATCGTTAGCGCTCTTGGTTAAATTTATCCTTCGATGATGGCCTATCATTATGATTGATAGCCACTCCTGCACTTTTTACTCCGATCTTTTTCTTTCGTGTAGTATCTTGAATAGCTGCTGACATTTGCCTCTCTTGGCATTTAAGAAGGAAAAAGACAGACAAAATCTTGTCTTGAGCATTATACAAAGAAGAGAAAGAAAACTTAGTAATTTTTCCGCACGTTTTATATTTGGCGACCGGTTTCGGTAATGGTTTTAGCATCATCAGGCACAGTAAATAGGGGGCACAGTATTTAACGGATAGGATGAGGGAAGGTTAAGGAAGGGGTGGTTGGAAGTTAGGGGAATAGTAAACTCAACAGACTTGCGAGTAACTTTGCGGTATTCCATAACTAAAAAGAAAAAACAGGAGAAACTTTTCTCAAGAAACTAAATCCTGTATTTATTTTTATTTTCTTTGCTCAGTTAATAATTACAGGATTTCGTTTCTTGAGAAAAGTTTCTCCCGTTTTTACTTCTTAGGGGAAAAGCCTTTTGGGGGGAGAAGAGGGTGGAGGTGTGTGGGAAGGTGAATTCGTTGGTGAGGGAGCCTTGGTAGGGAAATTGGTTATTATTTATTATAATTAATTATATTTAATATAATTTATCATGTATTATAAATTGAAAAATTAAAACGTGTGGAATTATTATAAAGTTTTCTTTCTCTTGTGTGATTTCCACGAAGTAACGCCTAAGCATATTGGTTTTATTTTATAGAGCAATATACTTTGAGGATGTGAAACGTGGACCCCTAGGAAGGAAGACACGACGGGATTGGATGCCTCTGAGATTAGGCATAAACTGGAAAATAGCAATCTTAGTCGATTAATCAATAAAAGAGAAAATTATATAAGTTATTGGAGAGGATTTTGATCGGAAAAATGAAAAATGGATGGATTTGGTATTGAGAGGGTATCGGTTGGGTGGAAGGCAATTTAGGGCTGTCTACTTCATTGCCGTATTAAGTGAATGGCGATTGCAATGAAACATACAGACGAAGAGAAAAGTTAACAGATTAGATTGAACGGAGACTTAGTTGACAAGAAACAGTAAGTATGGCATTTAAAGCACCGAGAGTTCATGCATGTGAACGTAAACGTATGAAAACTTAATTGATAAGACAAGAAAAATGTAGATGGGGTGTGAAGAACACACGATACCATAAGAATTAATTGTCATGAAAGTAATTCACTTTTATAATCTATGAACTACTTCCACACTTATTCTACGAACGAAATGGACCAAAAGGCCCATATAATTTTCTATTCATGCACCTTGCGATGGTTAATTAACGAAATACAGCCTTCAGTATTGTCTTCTGTCCCCTTAACATGCTTCGCTGCTCTCGCCAGAACTCCTCTTGTTTGTTTACTGTTTGTTTACCTTCGCAACCATTGTTTAAGTTATCAATTAACGCCGAGGGGCCTTTCTTCCTACGCCGCTTTATTTCCAACGTTCAACTTATTTGGATTGTTATCTCCTATTATTTACACCATCATCTTTAGTGCCGTTTCCGAAAGCTTCCGAAAAACTCTCCCTATTGCTTACTGATGGAAATTGCCCTCGAAATAAGGTTGAAAGCAATACACCCCAGCTAAGAAATAATTGTAGAAAAAAATTAAGGTAACGAAGATAAAGGAGAAGAAAAAAGAAAGGATAAAGCAAGAAACATTGGCTCAAAGATCCTTTTCAAAATTAAATTAATAAATGTACGGATGCATTTTGTCATGAGCGTGAAAAAGTTGTTAATGTTGGTAATTCAAAAATCATCGACAAATTCGCGTGTAATAGAGCTAGAAAAGTTAATATTTTAACTCTAAAGTTAATCTTTCCATACTTTGGACTAAACCGTTACAAGTTACAAGAATACGTTGCCTCCTGGAGGGTAATAATGACATTTTAATCAATGTTTTATTTCATTTAAATAATGACATTCCATTCATTTTTAACAAATATAAAACATTGGCTGAAGTGACCGTTAATTCTCAACTGGGAAAATGTGAAAATCTCGGATTCAACAATGGTATTAGTCGTCAAGAGGACGGTTTATTTACAATACAATATTCGACGAACAAAATAAGATTCTTCATTCCATTTCCCTTCTCTTGATACATATCTCGATTTCGTACGGCCATTCTTTCTGATTTAATTTTGCGAAAGAGACAAACCCTGCGAGCGATAAAAGTGACCTTGACATGCATTTCTTATGGAAACAGTTTTAATCGTGTGAAATCGAACCGGGGACAGTTGGGTGAATAGAAAGTAGTCTGTCATCTGCCCGGAGAAGACATTTAACAATCTTCAAAGTTTGAAAGTTGCGCGACATCCGATTCTCGAATTTTAGGTGAACATAAGGACATATATACATATACACACACAAACATTCTACTTTATACATAAGATTTACCTTCGGAAATGTTTGGAACTTAATACCAACGAAAACTTGAAAAAATTCTCTAAAGTGAGAAATGTTTCGCTATTTTACCCAAATCATAAAGACGACTTTGTCAAAAATCCATACTTAATCACACATCTCCCTCTGCAGTAGAATACTGATGATATCGCATTAAAACCATGGAATCGAACTCCAGAAAAACATGGGAAAGTTTAAACAATTAAGAGTAAGATTTACATTTTTTGGATTGATTTTCCGGAGTTCTGCTCCTTGAAATTATACGTCTGAAGTATTCATCGATCAATGAAATCGGTTACTTTGTTAATCATTCCACAAGCCAAGCTCTCCTTTTCATATTTGTGACCAATTATCGAATGGAATATTCCCTCTTCTATCTTATGCTCAGTTTCCATATTCATTTTTAAAATGTGACTACGTAAAAATTGGATAGGTTAATGCCTTTTTATCACAGAAACTACTCTGTCATAGTCGAAGTGCAAGCTACAATTAGATTAACATAATCTTATTTCAATTATTTATTGAAGTTTAAACCTGTTTAGGTCCATTTTAATTTATCTGTGGACAGTGGCGAATTTAAGCTATGACAGGCCCTAGGCGGAAAAATCAGACCAAGGCACTTAATGCGAATTATCAATAAAAATTTAAATTTCATCGGAAAATAACAATTAATATACAGGTATACATCCGATCAAAATCTCAATTGCTTCAAAACGGCAAGAATAAAAACATGGATATTACTGTACGTATCATATACTATATAAAAAGCAAAACTCTGTCCGTCCGACCTTCCGTCTGTCCGTCCCCACATCTATCTCAGAAACGGCTTGACTAAGAGATCTGAAACAAACTGTGTTTCTACGATGCTAAAACCCACGGGAAACCTATTCTCATCTCTCTAAAGGCCCTGGTTCGTACCCAGGAGCCCATAATACGTTTCCATAAGAGATGTACGTAAAATACGTTTTCATGACTTGCAGAGGTCGTTTATTTACAAAATTAAATTAGAAACAGTGGTCCTACGAAATTGAGACAAGTGTCACAAGAAAGGAAAGTGAACTTAGAATCTTATTTTAGTCGCGAAATATTGATATAGATCCGAAATTTAGAACATTTTGATAAATACACGGAATATTCGAAAAATCTTTGGGAAATAAACAACCCTTCCGGTGACGACAAAGGCTATTCTTGAATGTTGATTTGATGAGTTTTCCCATATAAATGCACATAATAATCAGTTAGTATAATTTTCCATAAGAAATGTACGTAATACTTTACGTACATTTCTTATGGAAAAGGAATCATGACTTAAGGATTTCATGACTTGAAAACAGCAGAATAAANAATTGCTTCAAAACGGCAAGAATAAAAACATGGATATTACTGTACGTATCATATACTATATAAAAAGCAAAACTCTGTCCGTCCGACCTTCCGTCTGTCCGTCCCCACATCTATCTCAGAAACGGCTTGACTAAGAGATCTGAAACAAACTGTGTTTCTACGATGCTAAAACCCACGGGAAACCTATTCTCATCTCTCTAAAGGCCCTGGTTCGTACCCAGGAGCCCATAATACGTTTCCATAAGAGATGTACGTAAAATACGTTTTCATGACTTGCAGAGGTCGTTTATTTACAAAATTAAATTAGAAACAGTGGTTCTACGAAATTGAGACAAGTGTCACAAGAAAGGAAAGTGAACTTAGAATTTTATTTTAGTCGCGAAATATTGATATAGATCCGAAATTTCGAAAATTTTGATAAACACACGGAATATTCGAAAAATCTTTGGGAAATAAACAACCCTTCCCGTTGACGACTAAGGCTATTCTTGAATGTTGATTTGATGAGTTTTCCCATATAAATGCATATAATAATCAGTTAGTATAATTTTCCAAATGTACGTAAAGTATTACGTACATTTCTTATGGAAAAGGAATCATGACTTAAGGATTTCATGACTTGAAAACAGCAGAATAAATATTATAAATAATGGTAAGAAATGTATTGAGTTTTTATGATCTTACGACGGACTGTTTCTGATGAGTTTTCCCATATAAATGCATATAATAATCAGTTAGTATAATTTTCCAAATGTACGTAAAGCTTTACGTACATTTCTTATGGAAAAGGAATCATGACTTAAGGATTTCATGACTTGAAAACAGCAGAATAAATATTATAAATAATGGTAAGAAATATATTGAGTTTTTATGATCTTACGACGGACTGTTTCTGGCCAAGGACCAGATATGTACGATGATTGATATATTTTTAAACTAAATTAAGTATCGTCATGCTTCACGGGGGCGTTCACTAGTTATGGAATTTCCCTCTTAATCATTATGGAATTTCCCTCTTATTATTAACATGTCTCAAAGTAATGTGTAAGTTTGCAAGATTTTCAACTTTCGATTCTGGTAACTTTAATCGTATAATTTTCAAGAGTCCGAAATGATAAATAAAAAGTTACTCCTCCATCTCCACTAATTTATTACGGTGCCACGCATGTTTGTTGCCCCTGCAATTCATCACTACAAATTGTTCGTGACTATAATAGTTAAAATCTCTGAATAATTTCATCCTTGTCATATCGTCAATTGCTTTTATAAAAATCAATATAATAGGCTTAGTTTAGGCCCATTTTTTATACATGGGCCTAAACACACATGCATTCTTAAGGTAATACGCATGAACTCGGAATCAGCAATCGCATTGGTCGTCAGGGGGACGGGTTGTTTACAACCTCAAAATTTCACAAAATATTCGCATATTTTATCTAAATTCTCGCAATTTCGAAACGAAAGCTTTATTCTAAGACAATAATAAGATTCTGTATTCAATTTCCCTTCTTTTGGTACTTATCTTGTTTTTATACGACTATTCCTTCTAATTGTATTTTGCAAAAGAAATAAAGTCTGTACCCGATAAAATCGAACTTTACATGTATTTCTTATGGAAATCTATCTGAACGATCTTGGTTCAAACCCAG
>KZ308255.1:204590-224874 GCA_000376725.2 Ladona fulva | reverse complement strand
AATAATTAATTAATAATTAATATAATTAAGCAGCACGGAGAACCGCTATTAGATTGTAATAAAGAAAAGAATTATTCACAACATTCCAATCATTTTCTGCGTCCATCTTTAAGAAATAGAATAATGATAGAATCGCGTATTATGGGGGAAAATGCTTAAAAAATACATGCATAGTTATAAGAAAATCATGAATCGGAAAGTTCATGGGTGGGTTTCGGTTAGCTAATATATCGCACAACAGAAAAAATTCCAAATGTAAAATTAGGGCAGAGATCGGCCATTTCACGCTGTAATGCAGTCCTACAAATCCAAGGCACCTCTCTGAAGATGATTGTGAAATTACTATCTGTTCACTGGATGTTTTTTCGGGTTAGAGAGTGAGAGAGAAGATGTTATCTCTTCGTATAGGGAGTAATAGGACAAAGGACCGCCTCCAGTCGTCAAGAGTCCATTTCCAATAGTAGAAATTTGCTCTGTTGCAACATTAGCATTAAAAACATACAGTTTGTCAAAACTGTTTCAAATTTTTTAAGTATTAAGTGAAAGTAATGTCGGAAATAACAGTGTGATTAATTTTAGGTTAATGAATAACTTAATCGCAGAAATAACATTTCAGAATTACAGAAGCAGAACTGGTGTTAGAATTTCTTGTTTCCTAAATTTCAGAAGTAAAGGTACCCATTCAAACAAGACCGGAATAGAATCGAGGATTCCTTATTGTAGTATTTTTATTTATTCTGCGACTATGTTATTAATTAACCTAAAATAAATCACACTATTATTTCCGCCAACACTTCCACTCAGTACTAATAAAATTGAAACGATTTTGACGAACTTTATATTTTTATGCTAATGTTGCAGCAGAGCAAATTTCTACCGTAGGAAATTCACTCTTGATGATGGGAGGCGGTCCTTCGTCCTATTCCCTATTGGCTCCATTTACGAAGAGATAACATTTTCTCTTTCCCTCTCTCTATCCCGCAAACATCCAGTCCACAAATAATAATGTATCCCTACGATTAATTAGCCATTTCATCTCGGAGAAGGATGGTAATCTATGAGGAGTATTTCGGATCGCATGAAAACCAACACATTAACGAGATTCATGAACGTGTATGGAATGCATTGAATACCTATATATTATAATCACGTTGCGGTTTATGAGAATCCGTATCCTATATGTAGCAATGCAATAGGTACTTGTGAGTTTAACCTATATATGTTTCAATAAGTGTTGACAAGAAAGCTTAAGTATGCCTGAAAGGTAATACGACGATATAATATAAGATGTGGTTGCGTAACTCGGATGTTGAAATGCTAATTTTGAATAAAAAGGCCAATAGGTTTCAAAGGTCAAACACGTGTCTATTATTTTAGAGCAACGAACGTTCGGTACAGTCTCAAGATTATCCGTGTTATACAAAGATTGTATTCCCCTTGATAGATTGACACCAAATGCATTTCATTGCAACAAAAGGTAAACATAAAAATATCCTTTATATACACCAACGAGGGGAATTGATCGAGGACGTTTTCTCTTCGTATAATTCCATCCTACGAGAGGAGTAAATTAACCATTTAAAGTTCCACAAGAAATATTTCTTAGGCGCCCGTTTTCGAACTACAAACTCATCTTGCGAGTTGTAGATTGCCTCGCATTCACTACCGATTTTAAGAAAGGCATTCTTACATTAATTCGAAATTATCTACATTTAATCTATATTTGCACCAAACAAGCCCCCTTATGTGCTATTATTTTCTCGTGAATTTTTTGGAAAAGAAATACATTATTAAAAAGAATTATTCCTTCGTCAATCTCTCCTATTCTGCCAAAATAGGACGGATAATTTCATTCAGTTATTGTCATTCTCTCTTGATTTATTTAGCATTCGTCATCTAACCTTAAATCTCGTCTCTTTCAACGATTCCAAACCTGCATCGGAGAGTATTTCCGCGCTGTTTATGATCTTATAACTTTTGAAAATTCTCCTTGAGTTCGGGCGTATAGTTTCATTCGATTGATCGCATACACATGCCGCATAATTTAACTGAGGTAAGGATAATAACTCTCTTCAGTTAGACACGCTCTAGCTTTGTTCTTAAGAAAAGTGGGCTCCAAATGTGACTTGAATTTAAGTTAACAACCGAGAATTCATAATTATTTAACTCATAATTAGTTTAATTAGTTATAAGATCGGCAGCATCACTCCTCTGTGACTCTATTGATGACGTAAACGTCATATGACGGGATTGCTCTTAATTCAATTCGATATACGAATGATTAGAGAAAAACATGGGCACGCCTTCAAACTTCCTCTAAAATACGTAAATGATCCCCAGTGCGACACTCGGGCTTCTCCAAACGTAAATAAACTATCTACTGCCATTTTTAATGGTAGGATCATTGAAAAATAGGAGCCGAACTAGAGCATTTTATCCGAAGGAACGACTTATTATTAATTAATTGATTATAGGCACAGAAAGCTGGGCAATGCACCTAGGTAACGACTGCGAAGTATTCCTTCAAGTTTCAAGATGTGTCGTTGGGACCGTCAGGAAAAGGAGAGGTGGAGAATTTACAGCGGTTAAAAGTTCCCTACGGAGTAGTTGATACGTATCCAAGTGGCTGCATCGAGGGCGTCTGGTGCACAATTACTCAGTCCAATAAGCCGAATATATATTTATCGCATGAACTTTCTACGGGCCACTCCACTATTCATTGCCGGTCTTGCACACCCTCAACGAAGATGTTGACTTTTATTCGCGTAAAATAACAATAGAGTAATTTTAATTGGAGGATATTTTTAATGTTTCGGATAGCGATCGTTCGAATTACGTAGTTGAGGGACATTGAACTCTCGCAGGACTTTATCAAATGTAACGAGAAAAAAATCCGTAATATCAGGTACCATAAGCCAGGAAAAGAAAAAATATTAGACACTCTTCTTAAAAAAAGCCCGAACGAATTTCAAACACATTTGAATGTGATGGACTATCCGATCATAGTTACAGATTTTGACATTAACTAGAAGAGTACAATTGGTGACCAAACGGTGCGAGATACCCTCAGTTAATTTAAATAGAAGATTTTTCGCGAATAATTGGACGTGGCCCGAGAACTTTTTGGTCATACGCACGTGAGGTCCAAGGTAAAGAGCAAACGGTAACTTCGTTAAAAGAGAATGGGATAATGTATTTAACGATACTTAGGGCACAGCATTTACCACGAATAATTTCTTCCGAAGCGTTTTACTTCTAACAGCAAAAAATAAAATCCACCAGAAGTTGATAGGTCTGAAACGAAGTCGAAAAATCACATTCAGGGAAGACAAAAGACGTCATTCATCCATTCCTACAGATTAAATCGAAAAGAAGTCCCCTGGTACTGAAGAATTACCAGTTCTGATATTTAAGAAAGTAGCGGAAAATGTAGCACCTTTTCTTAAGGTAATATCTGATAACATTATGTGTGAAGTCGATGTGAATATCACTCCGATATTTAAAAGTAGACTAAACGCGAATTACTGGCCTATCTGTTTAACTCATTAAGCGAAAAAAATAAGGAAACATCTAATTGCTAGTTCTTTAATGAGTTTTCTGGAAACGTCCAATTTCATAGGTAAAAATCGACATAGTTTTCGTTAGAATCGATCTTGTGAGTTCAGCCGATATTATTAGTCCACGATGTTCTGAAATCTGCCGAAAGCATATGGCAATTCGACGCGGTATGCTTAAATTTTCGTGAAACATTTGACAAAGTCCATTATCATAAATTATAATACAAATTAAAAGTTCTGGGTATCGTATCAAAAGTAATGAAGGACTTTCTAATACTGGCAACTGGACGGAATCATTTATAACCTGGCTAAGGTGACCTTTTTTACTATACATCTACGACCTTAGCTGTCTCATCGATAGTAAACTAAGGATATTGTGAACTACACGGTAATTTATAGAGCTACAGAGAGTAGAGAGGATAGACTTGTATAAAATCATGAAATGGGGCCATGATTGGCACTTAGAGGTAATGTTGACAAATATTCAATAGTTGAATTCTTCGTAAGAAAATCTAGTATTAATGATTATTAGTACAGTCTCCATGGGATAAACAACAGTAGAACTATATTTGGTGAAATATATATCGTGTCTGTGGAGAAGCACTTAAGAAAGTCGGCTTCGTTAAGAGAATAGTCGGTCTGAGCGACGAAAAAGTTCGCTACTTATGATATTTTGTGTTAGTTAGACCTCATCTGTAGTATGCGTGTAGTGTATGTGACCCTGCCAATAAGTTTTGTATTCAAGAATTAGAAAAGGTTCAGCGAAAGGCGAAACTTTAAGTGAATAAATGCTACAATAAATCAGTGAGCACTACTCGGACGCAAGATGTAAATCTTTAAAATTTAGAATATTTAAACTGGGATTAATTTTACTGGATAAATTCAGAGAAAGCACGTTCAGATATGATGTAGCCGATTAAACGTGTCCGCCATGTTACACAGGCTGTTCTAATAACAAGATCAAGTCCAGAAAAATAGAACGAATCGATTCAAGAATTCATTTTTTCCGCGAACGATACGCAAAAGTAATCAGTTAGAAAAATAGAGTCATGCAGCTCCCCCCCCCCCCCAGGCACACGCCGAAGGGCGTATAATTATAAATAAATTGTAGGTCGAAAAACGTGTATAAATAGAAACGTTTAATTATGCAAAAAATATCCAAGGAAAACAATTTTGTATTTTGTTATAGTAAAGTTTGGCATTCCCACGCAGCCGTACAATTTAAAGCATCATAGGCGCCTACTAATTTATTTGATTACTGCTAAGGAATGTTATGCGTCCACCAACTTAATTGCAATTTTAATTGTAGAAAAGACGGTTATCTATGTAAAGAATCTCAGATCGAGGAAAACTGGTACATTTCGGTCATGTATAAATACGTAAAAGCTCATTGAATATATCTGCTTACACAAGATCGATTTACTATTTATCGTGTATAATCTGCTCTGCTCCTACAAAGACCCAATTGTTATTTCCTTCCTAACAGATATCTTTGCAATTGGAGTTCTTCCTATGATTGATTTCCCTAGTTTTTTCAGTTTATATGTTTTGTTATATACGAAATTTTTATTCAAATTATTATGCATGGAAGATTATGAAAAAGAAGTTTATAATATTACCAAGCCGAAAAAGGAATGTTATTGCTTATACACAGTATATGTTAACCCTACATTACTCTATCCCTATCTACAGATTCTCATCTGCCTAACTTTCTGTTAATTTTGATTGCCGTGACCAGTACCAACACTTACTCCTGGAGTTGATGCATCACCGTTCTTCGTAGTTTCGTTGCACCCAGCCGATAGTGGAGGGAAGGGAGGGTTTGGAGGGATGACCTAACACCCTAAGAAGTGGACCCCCCCAGACCCTTGTGACGTGCATTGAGGTTCATCCCTATTCATGCCTAGGGAGCCACTCTGCCACAGGTTCTGGAGCAAGAAAGCGACCTTATAGAGAGACAGATCGAGCGAGTGAGAAGTTAGTGCTTAGTTAGCTAACCCCCGCAGAAGAAGGTGAAAATAGGGCCCCTGAAAAAGATACCTGTGTCTGCAGGCCTAAAAATAGGCTAGGGAAGAGAGGTATGCATGCCTACCCTCACCCCTGCAGAGCAGGTGGTTATTACATATAGATGCACTTCAATCTACACTACGGTCACAAAGAAATAAATCAATCACTGAAATCACTAAATTGAACACACTGAAATCACTAAATTGAAATTGACAGCAACTGACTACATCATTTTCTGAGAATTCAGAATATAATTACTGGAAAATATATTTATGAATTTAACTGATATAACTAGTCTTCATAAAAAAGTCAGATGATATTTCATAGAGGAAATTGAGAAAGTATTTCATTTCAAATTGTTTCTTGCAATCAAGCTTAAGATTAAAAACGTCTATTAAAAAAAGAAATATCGCCTCAATATGCATGGAAAATTAATTGCATTTGGTAATTAAGAGGCACAAATTAATTTTTTGATGTGAAAAGAAAAGTTTCATGGTACTCACAAAGAACTTCTCAATCGGGAGCTTCAGATTCTGCTTTCAGCTGTAAAAAATGGATTACTCTAATGAATATGGAGAATTGAAACATCGCTACATTTTATTTAATACATGGGAAACTTAGCAAATAATAATATGTGAAGAAGTCAGTGAATAGTCATCAGGAAAATACTGAAACACAAATCAAGTATCTTTTACCGTTATATCTCTTCGGGAGAAATAATATAGACCAGAAAAAGTGATTATAGAATATAAAAAGTGATATTGGGGATTAAACTAGTTATATTTGAATTAAGCATAAGGATTTAATGGCTTACTCACTTAAGCACCTATTAGAACCCCTATAATTGATGATTAAACAGTGAGTCTGGTGATTCTGACATTGTTTGGAATTTTAATACTAAGGATAAAAAAATTCCATTGTTTTATATAGATCCAATCCTAAACTACTTTGGTTAAAATACTTCTACTCCACAGTTTTGATTTCCATGCCTTGCAGACTAATGATAATAATATAGCAGAAAGCCAGTATATAAACCCAAAATTCTACTGAAATTCTCATTTGTAACGAGCAGGCCTTTCGTAATTGCGTTAACGATAAATGCTTAAACGAGCTATGTTTTAGGTATATTTGATGAAAATGAGCTTTGGCGTATTCGGCTGGAGGGTCGTTAATACTAATTGTGTAAACTGCGTTACAGAAAATTGACGCATGGCGATTTAAGTTTAATATTTCCCTTTTAGCCTACATGAAGAGATAATAACACTAATTATGCATAGCTAGTCAATGACTGTCATTGCAAAGCAATAGCAAAAGCAGCTACAGTGGAGAAGAGAGCCGATGACGCTGCATTAACAAAATGATTCATTATCCCTTGGGATGGATAAGCATGAGAAATATCGAAGAAGTGTTTAGAATAGCCACGAGAAACTCAAAATTAATTGTAATACAAAGTGGGATGAGAGTTCGACAGCTTACACTGCAACAAAGCACTCAGCAACACAACGACATCAGATATGCTACAGCGGAAAAAAAACAACCAAAGTTTTCAAGTCAAAAATCCTTACACATATTGCATTTTCATGGAGAACTTTCATCAGTAGTGACAAAGAAGCATCAAAAACACTGAAAAAGTGTTTATGAAAGCAATGTGAGGAGGAAGGAGAGGGCCGAAGCGCAATAAAATGCCGGCAGATAGATCGGCCCGCACGCACTTTCAGAGTTAATGACACCAGGAAAAATTCCGCCCAGTGCATCGAAGACAGAGGCAAAAGAATCGAAGGTCGTTAAAGAGTCGTGTCTGTCTATTGTAAGTATTTGCGCGAGCCAGTCTTTCTCCTTTAAGAACGCATTGACAGTGAAAGCAACGGAAAGGGAAAGCAAATACCAATGTGCATTGGAAAAGATCATATTTTGAATAGCAATATTCTACGGCAATTTTCAAGATCAAAGATATAACGAGAAAGGAAAATGTATATACAAAATGTATAGACAAAAAGTAATAGATGAAAAGTTATTGATGTAGAAGTAAAGAGAAAGTACTTAAAGAAGGAGTTGAGGATTGTAAATTCCTATAGCTTTGGTTGTTAGTTTTTAATAACAATATCTCAGGAACAAATTATTAACAAATGATAGCTTAAGATTTATGTAAAATATAAAATGAAATGCCATGAAAGATTATTTCGATGACTTCATCAATGTTTCAGTACACAATAGGTTAAATTTCTATCGTAAAAAGAAACATGTTAAAGAAGTCCTCTCTATATTTTAGCCTGTTGGAATACATTCACCGGTCAATGAATAAATGGACCTCTAAGTTCGATTTCTGTGAAATATACAAGTATTGCCATTAATTGCTGCATCGAAGGCTATCTATAACTAATTTGTTTAATGAATTGTACATATCGTGTATATATATGGATAATTTGACAGGAAGCTATGCCATTAACTACTCTATAACATTAAGTACGCGGACGATAACCGTAATGGCAGTTGAAGATAATTTCATAAATAAAGTCCCATACCTACTGAGTAGAAAATGATCGATTTTCTAAATATCTTGGCAGAATAATTTTATTAAAACATATTTATTTTTAGGAGATATTTTTAACACTTTTCAATGGGCTTGCATATAGCGGGTTCGAAAAGTAACTTTATTGACTGATAAAGCCTCCTTCTATGAATTAGGTATCTACAGGTGCAATTACGGGCAAGTTTTCTATAATAACCGTTTAGGAGCTTAGAGAAAACCGAAATTAGAAAAATAAATGAAATCTCTTGTTCTGTCAACTGCAATGAGTCATCGACTGTCGTTTTATATTAACGCTTTACTTGACTGAGCAAAATATTAAACAACGATTAACTACAATTCAGATTTAACTCGGTTTACTTGCTACGCATCATGGTGTAATCATCCAAACTCAGACATTTGAATAGATTGCATCTCCAGTTGATTGTATACTAGGAAAATAAACTGAAGTGTGAGACTGGATTTTATGATAAATAACAAGGAACCTATCAATTAATTTATTTAATCTGAAAATAATATAGAGAGTTGAAGCACTCCGTTCAGAGTTGAATCTGTGGCATACATCATGGATGATTAATCATTTTGGAGTGCGTGAAAAAATCGAAAAAATCTCTAACGACAAATTTGATCGTGTGCAAAATCATATTTTTTAAGAACGAATTTTAGATATCTTGACTTATGATTTCTTAGAGTTTAAGTAAATACAATAAAAGCTACAACACGGAAAATATTACGACCAGATATTACTAAAAGGTGATTGCGATAAAATATTTAAGGATTTATGACAGGTACCTAAAACAAATCATCGGCATGCGTTTTTGTCACTAGCGCCAATAGTTTCTCAAATTCGGAGCAAAATGAAGCTGCGAAACGAAAGGAAAAGGAAAGCGCAAGCTCAAGGCGATCTGATATATCAGAGGAAACATTGTGTCGTAGTAAAGTACACGTCACTAAGCAATTTACACTCTAAATGAAGCAACCATTAGTCATGCCCACTACTTGTAGCAAGTTAAAAATAAAATGAGCATGAGTAAGAGAGAGTGAAATAAGGAAACGCTAATATTATGTAAAATGATATTAACTCGAAATTGGGAAGATATTTTGTCACCGAAGCGGAAGAGCATTCGAAAATAATGCCCATTCCTGCCTATATTCGATTATTTTAATGACGTTAGACATTCAATTGAAGCGCGTGCATATTATTTCGTTAATCTAAAGTAATATTCTGAATTCCTCATGCAACTATTCGGAATACAGCGTCTTCTAAATGGTATTTAATCAAAAAATGCAGACATCAGCCGTCTTATACCAATTCTACTTTAATTTGGAGAAGGAAGTATAATAGATAAGGATGTTCCGATATATTACCGAATTTATATTTAAAAAATACGACGATAAATGATGAATATATGTTCTGCTTACCTAAATTGGAGTCCTGGAAAGGCATTGTCCTCTTCCATAACAGCTGATTTCGAGTCACTTTCGCTTTCAAAACAAGGGTGACTCACACGCCAGGGCAATACCGTGATGAGAGACGACGCACTTTCTCTACATCTGGAAAAACAGAAACAGGGAATAAAAATATTTCAAAACAAATTAAATCCAGTTAGAATTTTTCTGCAACGAAGGGCTTAAGTAAAAAGATATCATTAACTTTAAATTTAAAATTACGTTAAATATTCTAAGATATCTGCATAAAGCAACGGGAAATACAAGTATGAGAACAAGTTTGGGCATATATTTCCGATGCCGAAGATAAGTATTAAAAATTGGCTAGATTCACTTTTTTCGTCGTTTCCTGAGCCTACTCCGAACATGATTGAAATAACGCTCCGGTACTTATTAGCACCAGCGTCAATGCTATTCTTAAATAATCGTTATTAAGTTAAGATTATTAAGTATAATTAAGTATATTGCTATACATTTTCGGTGAGTATGAAGCATTCGGAGTGAATTGAAATTAAAATTTCGCTTAAATCTAAACCGTCACAAATCTCGCAATGATCACGCGAAATATTTACACCTTATCGATTAAGGGACATTGATTCCGGAGATTCAAAAAATTACGAATTTGATAAAGTTTCATGTGGAAATTTATTGCATTCGTCAGGCAATGTCAATCACAACCGTCACCAGAAAATTCAAATTAGGATAACCGTTACGTCTATGGTTTAACGTATGTGCTGAAGCACCTGAAAATACTACGGAGATGATAATATCTCCGTATTAAATAACGGTGACGGAAATAATTATTAAATCAAATGATAGTTATTAAAAATAAAGTTAAATTTAAATAGTTAATTGAAATCTATTTCCCTTGTTCACGGCTATGACGTACAAACCTAAGTGGAATGAGATACGTAAAATAAGTCGCCTAAATTTAAATTTAACGGACGTTAGATTACCAAATTCGTGCTATCGATTTGAATGATAACCAAATTAAATATCGTTCATATCTAGACGAGAACAACTTTCGATAATGATACGAACCGACCACATATTAGCTCGCAAAAACAATTACTTCTTCGAAAGAGAGAAAAAGATTGTAATCCGAATTCGGAATCTTATGCAACTTACCATACAGAGGAAATTCTGGACCACGCGGAGAATCTCCTGGTAGCAACGGATCTCTTGTCTTCTTGAAATATCTTCCTTCCACATCTTTTGCGAATAATAATTCTTACAAAACAGAACGTTAAACTTTCAGATCTTCCTCCGATTCTCCGAATCCTCAACTAAACCGAAGCCTTTCAATTCAAACTTTAACGGTTTTTTCCAAAAAATCGATCGCAAGTTCACACCAGAAGACGTCTCGGCAAAAACTGAGAAATTAGCGACTTCAATAATCTTTGAACACGAATCCTGTCCCGTGATTCGTCGAATTAGAATCCTACGTCACTAACCCCGCCTACAACTATTGTTAATTTTTCCATTTATTACAATTAAAATTTAATTTATACTCAATTTAGTGAGGCATCATTTTTTTCGAATTCTAAACTTTTTTGGGAGATGAATTTTGCTTAAAAATTATATTTTAATAATTCAAATTAAATTGTCGGTTTCCCATACGTGTAAACAAAAGAATGGGTTAAGCGCATCGACTATCTTAATTGATTTATATAGGAATAAACAATAATAATTAATAAAGGAAATACTCTTCCACGAAAGACGTTCGACTTTAAGACAAATTCCGTTAATACAAGAAATCAGAAGAATAAAATAACCTCAATAATTATACTAATAAAAATAATTTATTTCGTCACGATTACATTTAAGTACAGAGAGCAACACCTGTATTGAAATGCTTACATGTCAAAACAAGAGTACTTGAAAATTGAACAAAATGAGAAGAAAAAAAGAACACACACAATATCACTCAACTAACCATTGGCTACAATATGGCATTACAGAGGGTTTGGTCTTATACATAACGTAAAGTACAACGAATAAATTAAAATAAAGTACATATGTTAGAGTCACTCAAACTGTTTACATGAGAATTTACGATATGGAATGTACGAAGGAAATTGACCTTCTATCTTTGGAATTCTCAAATACGACCATCCCATGCTCATCTACTCATGGTAGGATGCTTACTGCAATGAATCACGTGAAGGTGTTTCCAAATAATAAAACATATAATTCTATGGTTAAATACTTTCACCTTAAAATCAACCACCGATGAGCGGTCGCAAGTAACTATATACATTTCACTCGTTGAATTATATACTTTTATCTACAATACAAGTTACAATTTGTGTCAGACGACATAATCAATGATTATAAGTAGACAACCCATGAGATTAATTATAACTTTCTGAAACGCGGACATAAATTATATCGTATTTTCTTGAATGCTTTGGAGTGGATCTGTAACTCGATTAACATACCTTCGATTGCTTTTACACAGTCTACTTTCAACTTCCTCATCACACTGTAACAATATCGTAGATATACTGCTTATTGCAGATGTCACAGCGTATGCACTTCATGGATAATAATACTTCACTCTGTAGCACCACACGTAAGACTCAAGAAAGTAATTGATTCATAAACACTGATGCACTTCACACTGCTTTTGGAGGAAATCGTAATGCAGATGCATCGGTTTTCACTGCACAGAAACTTCCTCTTCGATTATTTTAACTGGCCACTTATCCACTATCCATGTCTTCGACACTCATAATACATCCTGAACAAAGCGTTTTGAGATACTCATAGAAGTAAAAGATAAGAACCGCCATTACTACAACTAGAACGAAGAATATCAGTCGCCTTACATTAGTCACTCTTCCCGAAATGCCTTTAACGTAACTCAGATTTTCATGACTATCGAAGATTCCAAAAAGGCGGTAAAAGTCCGCGTAATCACCTCGTGTTTGTGGTGAGGACGGGAGAAAAATGGGTATCTAAAGTGGAGTAAATTTCTAGCGGTAAGAATTCGTTATGTGGAGTGACTGAATTGATAGTGTCCACGATCATAGCTTTGTAACTTACAGTAAGAATGGCAAGAGTCCACTCATGGAATACCCTAACAATGAAAGCTTTTCGACGATTTTAACTCAGCTATGCATTCAGCGATTTTTCATGGTTGGCACCATTTTTGCCTCTGCCTTCGATGCACTGGGCGGAATTTCTCCTGGTGTCGGAAAGTGTTGGCGGAAATAACAGTGTGATTTATTTTAGGTTAATTAATAACATATTCGCAGTAAAAAGAAAAATACTACAATAAGGTATTCTCGATTCTATTCCGGTCTTGTTTGAACGGGTACCTTTACTTCTGAAATTTAGGAAACAAGAAATTTTAACACCAATTCTGCTTCTGTAATTCTGCAATCTTATTTCTGCCATTAAGTTATTCATTAACCTAAAAATAATCACATTGTTATTTCCGGCATTACTTGCACTCAATACTGAAAGAATTTGAAACAATTTTGACAAAGTTTATGTTTTTATGCTAATGTTGCAACAGACCAAATTTCTACTATAGGAAATGCTAACCCATCAACATCAACTATGCATGTATGTTTTAAACATTTTACCCCCATAATACACGCTTCTATCATTATTCTATTTCTTAAGGATGGGTGCAGAAAATGAATGGAATATTGTGAATAATTCTTTTCTTTATTACAATCTAGTGGCGGTTCTCAGTGCTACTTAATTATGTTAATTATTAATTAATTATTAATTAAAAATCTTCGTTTGTTTGTGTAAAACATATTTTAATTTCCACCTTTCGTTGCATCGAGATAATGCCTTTGGTGTCAACCTAAGAAGAGGGATTCAATCTTGGTATAACACGGAATCGCTAGACTTTCAGGGTTTGTTCCTTGCTGAAAAATTATATAGACATGCCCGACCTTTTAAACCACTTGGCCTTTATTCAGCCGAAATTTGCATTGGAACATCCGAGTCCATAATTCATTTAGTAAGCGAAAATGTTGTATTGAGATGGCGTCGTACCGAAAACCATATTTGAAAACATATTTGTGTCTTACGTTACAGAAACACTTCTTTTTGCAATACCTTGATACTCAAGTCTGCATCGTCATTTAAAATACCCTACGTACATTNATCACAAGAACTAACCGCTGATGGCAGAAGTAATAATGTAGTCACTAGCTCCATAAACCATCAAAACTTGATAAAGAACCTTATGCGCATTTCGCTGCCTAAAGCAGCATCTTCAGAGGTAGATGAGTGACTGGGTCACTTACAGTCACTCATCTACCTCTGAAGATGCTGCTTTTGGCAGCGAAATGCGCATAAGGTTCTTTATCAAGTTTTGATGGTTTATGGAGCTAGTGACTACATTATTCTCGTTATGATTTAATTAACAATCCATGCATATAATAAAACTCTACAGGGAGCCGTTTCTAAACAAAACGCTACTTTTTGAAATTTTTGTGTCTGTTTTCGCATCACGCAAAAAATTTCCAACCGATTTTGATGAAAGTTGGTAGAGTGACATTATATCTCTTAGACAGGTAAATATGATACTTTTTGTTTACCCAACAGTCCCCGATTAGACTCAAGAAGAGGTGACATCTCTATTTTTCGTTATGACTCTAAAATTAAACGCAGTCGAACTTTCAAAATTGATATATTATTTAATTTCTTTCCCGGGTAGATAATAGGTTACTGCTTATCTCCCTTATTGTCCATAGTTCGACTCCAGGCGAGTCAAATTATATCTATAAGAAAGCATCTGAAGCCCGCTTTTATCGCTTACAGGGTTATTTCATTTGCAAAACTAAAATAGAAAGAATAGCCGAACAAAATCGAGACGAGCACCAAAAGAAGGGAAATTAAACTAAAATTCTTATTTTGGTGGTGGAACATAGCTTTTGATTCGAAAGAGCGAGAATTTTTTATCAAATACACGAACATTTTGTGGTTGTAAATTACCGCTCCCCCTGACGATCAAGCCAATTGTTGTATCCGAGCACATGCATTTTCGTTCACTTTTATTGCTTGCAAGGTTTCTTTCTTTTGCCAAATTAAATTAGAGAGAATAGTTGCATGAAATCGATACAAGTACCATGAGAAGAAATACTGATTAATGTTTCTTTTTGTGGTCGTCAAATGTGGTTTTCTGTTCGAAATTGCGAGAATTCTGAAGAAATAAACGAAAAGTTAGTACAATTTTGAGGTCGTATACATACCTTCCCCAATCATAATACATTGGATATTGAAACCCTTATAAGAAACATGTTAACAATTAATGTTAGACTATATGATAAGGAAAAAGTTTATAAGATTTTAGCATTTGCATTTATGATGGTTAGCATTGACGTGTCGTAGAGACCCATGGGATCATTTAGGAGTGTTTTAATAATCCGCTCATTCTTGTGAATGGGGTTTCAAAATGATAAGTCTCTAAATATTCTTTCTATTTAGTAAACTAGTAAACGCCCCGTCAAGCATGACGGGATTAGTTTAAAAATGTATCTATTATCGTACATATCTGGTCCTAGGCCATAAANTCTGCAAGTTATGAAAACGTAATTTACGTACGTCTCTTATCGAAACGTATTTTGTGCTCCTAGGTTAGAACACGGGCCTTTACAGAGATGAAAATAGTTTTCCTAGGGGTTTCAGCATCGTAGAAACACAATGCAGTTTGTTTCAGATCTCTAAGTCAAGCCGTTTCTCAGATAAATAGGGGGACTGACAGACATTTGCTTTTTATATTTATGATTTACTTTTACGCATGTACCCTACGCTTAATATGTAATAATAATATGTAAGACGCTTTTCGGTGAATGGCAAGTGTTGCTTGAACACTGCTTCCTTAATTGATCACTGCCGAAATTTTTTAACAAGAAAGTATCTATTTCTTGAAATATGCAAAAAGTTGGCTTGAATTTTGCATAGCATTTATCAAAAGATATCGTTCTTAACAAATACTGTAAATTTCTTCTTTTTATCCATCAATCGAAACCACTTCTAACATATAAAACGTAACTTTTCTTTTAACTTAATCTTTATCGACATATATATTAACCATTTTTTAATAAGTCATGAAAAGTTAAGTGTTATTGAATATTATAAATTTTCATAACTTCCTATGACAGTAAGTTACCAGGTGTGCGGAAACGTTTTTGGGAAGTTTCATTCATATCATGACGATTCATTCAGTCATAACATGTACATAAAATGCTTATCCCATATCTATCGGAGAGCGATAATTTAGAAAACTGAATTTTTCCTCCCCTGGTGACATCGAACGTGACTTATGGTACGAATTATTAAAAATTAGAAGAATACCTGTTGATTTTCGACAAAAGATTAAAATTTTAGTAAATAGACCTCCAAATTCCTAAGTGCCCAAAGTAAGCCAAAGGAAGTAAGTAGAGAACACAAACGAATTGAAACGATAATCACAAAACAGAACCACCCAAACCCAGACCTACAATTTCCCATATGGCAAGCCATAGAAACGAAGAAGAGAACGTAAACCAATTCAAAATGACAATCGAAAAGGAAAACTACCCAAATCCACCTTACCAACTTCACAGATGGCAAGCAAAAGAAACTAAGTAGAGAACACAAAAAATTTTAAACATCGATCACAAATAAAACCACCCAAACATGGACCACCAACTTCACAAATACAACAGCCAAAGCGGAACTCGTCCTTCTATGAAGCAAATTGTTATTGTATCATAATTAAGATAATGGCGACCCAAAATCTAAAGATGCGTGATAAACAATTGACCTCAAAAACAATATCCGTGAAACTGGAAATCGGTTAACACGTAAGATAGGGAAAACATTCACCTGAAATGTTTAATCTTGCAAAAGAAAGAAACCCTGCAAGTTATAAAAGTGAGCTTTAGGTGTTTCTTATAGAAATTCTTTGACTCGTCTGGAGTCGAACTGCTTGCGGCAACTTACAAATCCAAATCTATCCGGTTGGTTTCAAGACAACACCATATAGGAAGTAACATTTAGGGTAGAATAGGTGAGGTATTAATACACCCCCTGTCATACGCCACTGCACTTGCGGTAGATGGCCATTCATATTCAGGTTCAGATGTTCCTCTGATAACTAACATTCAGGTATCGAGGCAAAATCGAAACGGGAAGTA
Source organism: Ladona fulva (assembly GCA_000376725.2). Taxonomy (NCBI): domain Eukaryota; kingdom Metazoa; phylum Arthropoda; class Insecta; order Odonata; family Libellulidae; genus Ladona; species Ladona fulva. The sequence continues at coordinate 208,186 of KZ308255.1, read as the reverse complement.
TCTCGAAATATTATCCGAGTTACCTTTACAATTTTTATGGAGTAAAATTTAGCGTGCCCTGGCATCGAACCAAGGAATAATTATGAACTATACACATTATTCCTATACATATTCCGGATCTTAGCTATTTGGCTTTTCGGAAAGTTCCCCGAAAAAAAATTTGAAGAGCCACCCCACATAAACCTGATGGGCGAAATTTGATTCGTCCTAGCATCGAACCAAGAATATTTGCATAGAAGTCCATTCTTAATATGGTTTAGAAGCTCCTCCAGCAACTATCACTCAGGTTTGATGGCGAAGATGTATCAGGAAGTACCTCAAATAGGTTTCGAATTTCCTGTACATTTCTTATAGTGGAAAATAGAATCCGCCCTGGCATGCGAACTAAGGATCGATTTAGAAGTTGTTAAGCCTGAACTTAAAATAAGCCGGGGATTACTATTCATATGCCGAATTTTAGCTAATTCACTTTTCGGTAAGTGCCCCGAAAAAAATTTAAAAAGACGCCCTATGTAAATCTTATGAGCGAAATTTAATGCGTCCTAGCATCGAAAATAAGGCCACTAAGGCAAAAACCTTTGCGATTTGCTATAGAAATCTATTTCTTCTAACGATATCTTGAATTTTAACCTTTTATCTTAGCGGAAAATGCCCTAAACGAATTTTTGAAAATCCGCGCAATGTTTTTAAACGGGAAAAGTATCTTTTTTTGGGTCAACCTAGGTTCCTAGGAGCAATGTCTCAATTATTCCTTAGTTAAAAACTCTGGGTCTCCACAGAAGAAAATCACCTGATCAGTGACGCCCTTCCTTCATGGTTATTTCAGTTTCTTTTTCCTTTATGTATTTTAGTATATTTACTTCATTGTTCATTATGAATTAAAGGCACTGGTGCATAATATACCGTCTCAAATATTCATGCTTAGATACCATTTGGTGTTCTTTTCTTTATCATTTTTAAAATTCACATGTTAAGTGCCTCGTGCCCACGTTAAGTGTACCTCACCCAGCAGGCAGGGAACACTGTACAGTGTTGCCTAACTAGGTGATCCTCACAGTGAGTGCTATCTTAGGTAGGGCTCACTGTACAGTCCTCCCTGCTGGTTAAGTGCTCTGTGCCTCCTACACCGGCCCTGCCAGTTTTAATTTCTCATATGGTACTCCCCAAAGTCAGTGAAATAATAAATGAATTACTAAATATAACTTGTACTTTTCCACATATATTTGTATATGCTGGCTTTTAATTTAATCCAGAAAAACAAATTAACAAATGTCTAGGTGGTTACTTCAGTGCACACTTACTAGTGTATCTTCAACTGTATGTAAGAACACAGAGTAAATAATAACGAAATTTCATGTCTCATTTGCTACATTGTCTATCCATTTCATTTTCTGAAACTTGAGTGAGTCGCAAATAGTATGGAGTTAAAACTTTTTACTTCCCATCATTTCTTATCGGGCAGTTCAGCTATTCTAAATGTGTGTATGAATGTTTGCCTAAAATTAAGAGAACCAGTAATTGTACAGCTTGCAATCTTGCANAATAATATTTAATAAATTCAGGGAACTGTTATTTCAAAACTGTTGTCCCCTGTTTTAGCAAATTTTTCTATGCAATCATTGGAAACCCAGTTTTCCAGTAATTTGATTATTTCTGCAAGGTTTGGAATTGATGTGTGACACATTTATACTATTTTTGATTCAGAATGTAGCTATGAGTATTTTAGTTTTGTTCTTGATAAATTAATTAGCATACTCCTATTCATTCAAATAAATCAGAAACTTTCTGAAAAATCTGTCATCCTCTTGTAAACTGAATATGGGAATGAGGAATTTTATACATGGGTGGACAGTTTTGATGGTAAGGATAGAAGAGGAGAGGTCATGGTAGGGCAAATCCTTTGTTCAATTAGGGTTTAAGGATATCTCCATCTTTTCCAAGGTGTCCAACCTTCTTTTCTTTCAAGTTCTGATATTTATCATAGTTCATTTCAGATATTATCCATGCTTCACTTTCCACCATGCAGTTTCAAAAATTTGATTTTTTATCTTGATTTCTATTGAGGCAAGCATCCTCAGTAGCTTTAAAATCATTGTGGTCCAACATTTAAGCTATATTTTCTGACTTCTTCTTCAAAACAGGGGTTCAAATATTCACACCAATAGCTATAAAAAGCACTGTTTAGTGCTTCTTCGATTTCTAGATCTTTTCACCATTTCCTCTCTCAAGATATTCCTGCTTGTTCTTCATGAAATATCCATTCTTCACGGAGTTGAATTTTTTGTTGCAAGAGATGCTTAATGGTTGATTATGGTACACCAGTTATACCAGCTAGTCTGTGATGGCTTGCGTTTGGTGGCTGGCTTTTAATTTAATCCAGAAAAACAAATTAACTTGTCTAGGTGGTTACTTCAGTGACACTTACTAGTGTATCTTCAACTGTATGTAAGAACACAGAGTAAATAATAACGAAATTTCATGTCTCATTTGCTACATTGTCTATCCATTTCATTTTCTGAAACTTGAGTGAGTCGCAAATAGTATGGAGTTAAAACTTTTTACTTCCCATCATTTCTTATCAGGCAGTTCAGCTATTCTAAATGTGTGTATGAATGTTTGCCTAAAATTAAGAGAACCAGTAATTGTACAGCTTGCAATCTTGCACATTTTTAAACCAAGGACATGCAGATATCTTTTTGTCATACAATCTACTGGTCTCATGTTTGATCCCAGATGAGTGAAAGTGCTCTATCCCGTACATGTAGACTTCATTTTAATGTTTTGCAGGCTATTGCAAAATGAAAATAATCATCTTACTAACTAGAAACAATTTTCACAAGAGAGAAATTTTATAGATTTATTTTCAGACTATTGATTATATATTTCACCTCTGAATTATGAGAACTTTGATGAGATATTGACATCAACAATCTAATTGAACTAATTCTAAGAGTTCTATCTTGAACTAATTTAAGAGCAGAGATAGGACTACTATACTTTTACTATACTGATACAAATAGGACTACTACACTTATACTGTATTATATTTAATCCCATATCTATTTTCCCTGTTAAGAATCGATGGGCACTTCTGCTAGTTATATGCATAAAAAGCTAAATCCTTCTGTCACTCCATTTGACTGTCTGTCCATCCTCCTATCTATCTCAGAAATGGTTTGATGTAGAGTGTGAAATGAACTGCATTGCATTTCTACAAGCTTGAAAGCTGCACGAAAATTTTTCTCATTTCTCAGAAGGCTCGGGTTCAAACCTAGGAGTCCATAATGCGTTTCCACAAGGAATGCACATAAAGTTAGTTTACATGAATTGAAAGTATCTTTTCGAAAATGAAAGTAGAAATAATGGTCCTACAAAATGGAGACAAAATCCAAAAGAAGGAAAATAATTATAGATTCTTATTTTAGTCTTAAAATATTGATATAGATCCGAACTTTCGAGGATTTTGATAAAACACGGAAATTTCGTAAAATATTTGGGAAATAAACAACCCATCCCTTTGACGACTAAGGCCAATGTTGAATGTTGATTTCATGAATTATCCCATATAAGTGCACGGGGATAATCAGTTCTTATAA
>KZ308255.1:121013-193308 GCA_000376725.2 Ladona fulva | reverse complement strand
CTTCTAATCAAAAATTGTACATGAGCTGAGAAAATACAGTAAGCATTATAACATTTATTAATAATAATGAAAATATTATTTTAAGATAATACAAAAAATAATATCGTACATGCTCAGTCTCTGCCTTCTTTTGAAATTTATAGAAAAGCAAAAATGAGTGTCACTAGACAATCATCCGATAAAATTTCTATCAATTATGGCTTCAAATTTTTCAAATAAAAGAACAAAAAGAGAATGATTTGATTTCAAAATGTTTGCTGGATTTCAAAGGATAAGATTAAATTCCTCAAGAAATGATAGTGATATAATATCACCCAAATTAAAGCTGTAATGTGATAATATTTATTAAAAAATTAAGTTTGTCAATCTGCTGTAAAGATAAGAATTAGAATGATATTCTGGATTTAAAAAAGCCATTTAATTCGTGCTAGCATCACAAAAAGTCCCTTTAGCAACACATATGTTGTTATCGACTTACGTAAGTTCTGTTACATGTGACTTATTATTTTTTATGCATTCCTTCCATGTCTGCTTTGCATAGTCAGTTATCAACCAATCTGAAGACACTTCCGGCACATTCATTTCTTTAGCAAATCTGTTTGCTCCCTCTCCTGCAAGCATTACATGTTTTGTATGTTCCATTACAAGTCTGGCCAGGGAAATAGGATGCCTGATATTTTTTACAGCTGCAACACTTCCTGAAATTCACACGTAATTAAAATTTAACTTTGCATTTTAACATTTTCCTTTAAATTCTAGACAGAATTTTCATCTAAATTTAGTTTCTAGGGATGTTAAATTTCTAAATAATAACATATTGATAAATAATCACCTATCTGAAGATTCTTTCCCTCCATTATGATTGCATCCATTTCTACCTCACCGTCAAGATTCAATACAGATCCTCGACCTGTAGATAAGGCTCCTGATGAGTATTTCTATTCACTACAGAAATATGTAAACTTAAACGAAAAATTTGTAAAATTTTTGAGTTATCTCACCTGCATTGCAACTTTCGTCGTCTTCCATGTATTTGACAGCCGCTTCCACAGCATCCAGCGCCGTCTTTTTTGGATCCATCAAAACTTTGTAACCTTCTAACGCCGCATTTCTTACAGCATTTAATTTTAATTTAACTCGAGATTCTGGAATATCACCAGCTCCACCGTGTACCAGTAGAATTGGCTGCATTATCTCCTGTAAAATTACGTGTTAAATTTTGAAGGATTTTAAAATATTTTCTAGTTACTTCATGAAAAAGATTTTCGAATGTACCGCAAATAAACTCACATTCTTAGAAAAACAAGGAATAACAGAACACACAAGAAAAAAAACACTTAAAATTGGACTGTACATAGTGTAAGAGTCTGTGAAATAATGTTTAGCCACACTGCCAGGAAGATTTCACTTCTTGCAACATTTGAATTATCTGCCGTGACAACTTTTTCAATGATTATCTGTGCGGGTAAAAAAAGGTATTATCGGTGTTGCCAGCTCTCATTTGCAGGGGAGTATCATTGACCTCAGAGGTAAACAAAAACCAGTTCAACCACGAACTCTTTTGGTTTTATATTTTCCCTATTACGCGAATGTTTCAAAGTTGAAAGAGAAAGTAAGGCATCTCTAATTAACCAGCCTATTGTAGAGGAAATCGTGTTTACATTGCGCTAATATCAGAAGCGATCGGTATTGAGATTATCTATGATTATTAGGTTGGAGAAAAGAGCGGTAAATGAAGATAAAGTCCATTAGTAGTTATAAGTTTTAAGAGACACATAATACCTTGTCACTCTGGCCTCTTGTTTCCCTGAACAGTTTTCTTATCGTAAAGCTGCGTGGTAAATAGGCAACGCTGCTAACTTTCTGATTCATCGCAATGCGCAGTTTACACTGACGTTAAGGAGGGCTGTTTGTTAGTTGTTATCAAAGTCGAAGTCTCCATTATGACAATAGCTGCCTAAAGAAGCTTATTTTTGTAAGTTTTGTGTTACTTACAAACACCAAGAAGGAAAGAGTCTATAGTCCTTAACAAGGTTTTACAGATGTCCGCAATATTTTCTCGATTCTTATACAAAAGCTAGTCACAAATAGTCTGTCATGTATTTATATCAAAACCTCTTAAATATATTCTTCGTTATTGTATTGTATCACCTGTCGGAAAGTAATGTTGGTGCACAATCTAATTACGTGTTAACGAACAGTGTTTTTGGCACACCATCGCCTGAGTTTCCACCCGTAAGTAACATTTTAGTAAATAATTACATTATTTAACGTAATTGAATATCTGCTCTTGTAAATTAAAATCTGCGTATATTTGGTTGCAGTTTAAAGGATGTGCTCACAATAGTACAGAATATCGGTGAGTAATACGAGATGTTAGATATGTGTGTACTTATGTGTATACAAGGATGAATGTAACATTGGTACTAATATTTGTCTTCTTAGGAATCAAACAAATAATTATGTAATAAATCTAGACCAACCGCCGAAGCAAAGGTGGATTGCATTAGTGATGGACTACAAAAAGGAGGTAGGAGATAATATTTATTTTACCTGATCTTAAAATAATAATAATAATGCTTTATTATAGCTCACTTGCATATTTAGTTGTCACATATCTGCAGGGAATCCCAGCCCATCATTATAGAATTTTTTTATTTTTCACCCTTAGTTTAATCAGTAATCAGTAAGAAATTTTTCTTAATGCAACTCAAATTTTCATTGTAATCTGTAATGTTTTTGTGACACAGTGTTTTACATATCCATCATATTTCTACCACATGTCATAGTTGCAGGGACATAAATGGCAAGTATTACAGTGGGTTAACAGCAGAGGAAAATTACTTGCCACAGTATGAATATAATGGAAATATCACATGAAAAGAATTTATGTAAACTCCTATGTTAAATACAAGTCTCGAGACCTTGAACTAAGAGGTTCTTTCAAAGGATTTCATTTTTCAAAATCTTGCAGAGCAGCAGAGTAGTGAAGCAATCTTCTTTACCTTTAGGCTTTATCAACTACCTTTTTTCAAATCTTCAAGGGAATGTCTTCAATGACTGTTTCCTTTTTAAGACATAATATTAATAAAAATTGCAAAATGGAACAAAGAATAACTCCAAAAAGATGCTCATTCATCAAAATACAGATAAAACAAAATTATGATGGTTTAAATTTTTACAATTACACAACTCACGGCTGACTTGCAGGAAATATATGTAAATTTAAATGTTTCCATATTTATTATATTTTGGGCAGAAGGGTGCATGCCCCTTGAATGTAGGCAATTTTCATGTTAATGTTATTGCTTTGACCCCCAGGGACAAATAAGGTATGCCACTGACATAGATAATGATATTCATCTATGCTGTATAGATAGATCAGGTTGATAAAACTTAATTTACACAATGCTTCAAATAACATACTACTTACACTACATGAAACTTAGTAAGTTATAAAAATAAATTATGAATTTTTCAAATTTATCTTTAAGGAATTCTTAACATTCCTTCTAATCAAAAATTGTACATGAGCTGAGAAAATACAGTAAGCATTATAACATTTATTAATAACAATGAAACAATATTATTTTAAGATAATACTAAAAATAATATCATAGATGCTCAGTCTCTGCCTCCTGTTGAAATGTGTAACTAGACGATCATCTAGTAAAATTTCTATCAATTATGGCTTCAAATTTTTCAAATAAAAGAACGAAAAGAGAATGATCTGATTTCAAAATGTTTGCTGGATTTCATAGGATAAGATTAAATTCCTCAAGAAATGATAGTGATATAATGTCACCCAAATTAAAGCTGTAATGTGATAATAATTATAAGAAAAAATTAAGTTTATCAATTTGCTGTAAAGCTAAGAATTAGAATGATATTCTGGATTTAAAAAAGCCATTTAATTCGTGCTAGCATTACAAAAAGTCCCTTTAGCAACACATATGTTGTTATCGACTTACGTAAGTTCTGTTACATGTGACTTATTATTTTTTATGCATTCCTTCCATGTCTGCTTTGCATAGTCAGTTATCAACCAATCTGAAGACACTTCCGGCACATTCATTTCTTTAGCAAATCTGTTTGCTCCCTCTCCTGCAAGCATTACATGTTTTGTATGTTCCATTACAAGTCTGGCCAGGGAAATAGGATGCCTGATATTTTTTACAGCTGCAACACTTCCTGAAATTCACACGTAATTAAAATTTAACTTTGCATTTTAACATTTTCCTTTAAATTCTAGACAGAATTTTCATCTAAATTTAGTTTCTAGGGATGTTAAATTTCTAAATAATAACATATTGATAAATAATCACCTATCTGAAGATTCTTTCCCTCCATTATGATTGCATCCATTTCTACCTCACCGTCAAGATTCAATACAGATCCTCGACCTGTAGATAAGGCTCCTGATGAGTATTTCTATTCACTACAGAAATATGTAAACTTAAACGAAAAATTTGTAAAATTTTTGAGTTATCTCACCTGCATTGCAACTTTCGTCGTCTTCCATGAATTTGACAGCCGCTTCCACAGCATCCAGCGCCGTCTTTTTTGGATCCATCAAAACTTTGTAACCTTCTAACGCCGCATTTCTTACAGCATTTAATTTTAATTTAACTCGAGATTCTGGAATATCACCAGCTCCACCGTGTACCAGTAGAATTGGCTGCATTATCTCCTGTAAAATTACGTGTGAAATTTTGAAGGATTTTAAAATATTTTCTAGTTACTTCATGAAAAAGATTTTCGAATGTACCGCAAATAAACTCACATTCTTAGAAAAACAAGGAATAACAGAACACACAAGAAAAAAAACACTTAAAATTGGACTGTACATAGTGTAAGAGTCTGTGAAATAATGTTTAGCCACACTGCCAGTAAGATTTCACTTCTTGCAACATTTGAATTATCTGCCGTGACAACTTTTTCAATGATTATCTGTGCGGGTAATAACAGGTATTATCGGTGTTGCCAGCTCTCATTTGCAGGGGAGTATCATTGACCTCAGAGGTAAACAAAAACCAGTTCAACCACGAACTCTTTTGGTTTTATATTTTCCCTATTACGCGAATGTTTCAAAGTTGAAAGAGAAAGTAAGGCATCTCTAATTAACCAGCCTATTGTAGAGGAAATCGTGTTTACATTGCGCTAATATCAGAAGCGATCGGTATTGAGATTATCTATGATTATTAGGTTGGAGAAAAGAGCGGTAAATGAAGATAAAGTCCATTAGTAGTTATAAGTTTTAAGAGACACATAATACCTTGTCACTCTGGCCTCTTGTTTTCCTGAACAGTTTTCTTATCGTAAAGCTGCGTGGTAAATAGGCAACGCTGCTAACTTTCTGATTCATCGCAATGCGCAGTTTACACTGACGTTAAGGAGGGCTGTTTGTTAGTTGTTATCAAAGTCGAAGTCTCCATTATGACAATAGCTGCCTAAAGAAGCTTATTTTTGTAAGTTTTGTGTTACTTACAAACACCAAGAAGGAAAGAGTCTATAGTCCTTAACAAGGTTTTACATATCTCCGCAATATTTTCTCGATTCTTATACAAAAGCTAGTCACAAATAGTCTGTCATGTATTTATATCAAAACCTCTTAAATATATTCTTCGTTATTGTATTGTATCACCTGTCGGAAAGTAATGTTGGTGCACAATCTAATTACGTGTTAACGAACAGTGTTTTTGGCACACCATCGCCTGAGTTTCCACCCGTAAGTAACATTTTAGTAAATAATTACATTATTTAACGTAATTGAATATCTGCTCTTGTAAATTAAAATCTGCGTATATTTGGTTGCAGTTTAAAGGATGTGCCCGCAATAGTACAGAAAATCGGTGAGTAATACAAGATGTTAGATATGTCTGTACTTATGTGTATACAATGATGAATGTAACATTGGTACTAATATTTGTCTTCTTAGGAATCAAACAAATAATTATGTAATAAATCTAGACCAACCGCCGAAGCAAAGGTGGATTGCATTAGTGATGGACTACAAAAAGGAGGTAAGAGATCTTTTATTTTACCTAATCTTAAAATAATAATAATGCTTTATTATAGCTCACTTGCATATTTAGTTGTTACAGAGAATTATATTGCAGCATGAATTTTCAGTAATGCTGGTTATAAATAATAATGATAATTATTAGTGTGCAAGTTAGAAGCTGTGATATATTTACACTTAAAGATGTTCATTATACACCTCATCCGTGTGATTCGATTAATATCATTTAAAATGTTGCTCATGAAGTGTTTTCTGGGGTATTTATTAATATATCAGCTTCTCTAGTTTTTCAGGAGAATTTTCCCAGTCGAAATGTAGAGTGTAAAAATTATATTCATGGCCACACTACAGTTTATGACTGAAATTAATAATTTAATATCGCTCATAATCACTTATGCCATCTTTTAATTCTTGTTGTATGAGTAGAATTTTATTTATTATAGAAATCGTTTCTGTTATGTGTTGTTTTTGAAATTTCATTGATGATGCTAACATTGGATACAAGCATGATGTTTTGCAGATTGTTGTTTGGGTAGTATTTGTAATATTTGAAATTTGTACTTTTAGATCTCTGATCTGATTGAAAACATTAAGAAAAATGTTGATGATTTGTTTGGAGCTAAACTTATTCAGTTGGTTGAAGTATACATGCCATATTTGGCAAAAACTTTACCAAAAATATATTACGAAGAGATGGTGGGAATCTCAGAAGCAATTGATACTCAGCTTGGTGAAGTTGTGCTGTATAACTTATTCTATGAGTTCTTCAGTGTTTGCACTTCAGTTATTGTGGAATCTCCAAGTGGAAGCATATATCATGGAAGAAATTTAGATTTTGGTCTATTCATGGGGTAATCTTATCAGACTTTCCTTCAATAGGACTAGTATTTTGTTAATGAATCATTGAAGCTGTCATTTATTCTTTGGAGTCTATATTACATTATAGATGTTGTATTTTTTCAGTTAAATGTTGTCATACGAATTGGTATTTTCTTGTGTGTGATGAATGCTTTTTTTTAAATACAGGTGGAGTGTTAAGAACAAAACTTGGGTGACTTCTAATTTCTTGAGAAAAATGGTCGTTACCTTAGATTTTCAGAAGAATGGAACAACTATTTACAAGTCGGTTAATTTTGCTGGATATATTGGTATCCTCACTGGTATGAAACCAGTAAGTTGATGATGCATGTCTATATCCCATTATGATTTCTAATTTTAGCTATTTTGGAAACAAATTCAGGTTAGTTGTCATTTATCAATTTACAGAATATCTTCAGTTTCTCTGTTAATGAACGTTTTCGATTGAATGGTGGCTTTGTTGGCATAACAGAATGGATTATTGGTTTTCGCCATCAAAACTGGTTGGCAGTACTCACGAGAGAAGTGATGGAGCAGGCTAAAACATATACTTCTGCACAAAAAATGCTGTCTAACCCAAAATTGGTTGCTCCTGTTTACTTCATTCTAGCTGGAACTAAATCTTCTCAGGTAAAAATGTTCAAAACATAATGTAGTGAATTAAAGAGGCTTCGAATGTAGAGGTCAGTGAATACACTCTGTAGACAAGAGCTGACTCTTAAAATTCACTTTTATTTTCACTAATAATAGTTATTCTGCTCTTCCTGCATCTAAATCACCCAACTAATAAATCTTAATCTTACTAAACATAGAAGCACCATGTTATGAGCCTCACTAAAGCTATATTTCGCTCAATTAAAACTTTTTTCCCTTTACAAAGACATTTCTGTTGGATGAAAAATTAAAAGAAAATTTATATAAAAGTTAGTGTGTTTGAGCTTGAAGCATTCTATATGATATAATTTAGAGGTTCAAATAAATATTCAAAAAGTTAGGTACTTCACTCACTTTTTTAGAAACAATTTTCATCTTTGGACTGATTTTTTCCTTCACTTATGAGCTAATTTATTTAGTTCAAAATATTGTTATCATTGTATTACCTGTGATCCATTGTAAAAGGAATTGCACCAGATATTATGGTGGTATTATTATGGTTGCAGACTAGTTTGTGTAGAAATCATAACACAACATAGTTTTAGATGTTTATAATTTATTTAGGCATTTTATTTGTTATATTTGAAATAGTGTAGATCTTAGAAAGGAAATGTGGGCCTCCATTTAGTGGTGGTGCATCTGCCATGCTGAGAGTGGTTCCCCAGTCAGGGCACAGTTTTCCCTCTTAGGTTTGCCAGTAGAAAGGACATCTGGCAGTGAAAATTAATATNATGTTCAAATCATTCTGCAAACAACCAATGTCGTCCGGAGTTACGATCTCTCTGTAAATAACAGTATCATCGGCGAATAGCCTAACCTTACATCTAACATTATCCACTACATCGTTAATATAAATTAGGAACAAAATCGGACCTAATACACTACCCTGCGTAACACCGGATGTGACGCAAACCTCATCTGATAAAATTCCGTCCAACGCAACTCGCTGCGATCTGATTCCTAAAAATGATTTTATCCAATCAACAACTTGTTCGTTTATCCCGTAAGCAATCAACTTATGGATTATTTTTACATATACACACTCTGTAGACAAGAGTTGACTCTTAAAATTCACTTATATTTTCACTACTAATAGTTATTCTTCTCTTTCTGTATCTAAATCACCCAACTAATAAATTTTAATCTTACTAAACATAGAAGCACCATGTTATGAGCCTCACTAAAGCTATATTTCGCTCAATTAAAACTTTTTTCCCTTTACAAAGACATTTCTGTTGGATGAAAAATTAAAAGAAAATTTATATAAAAGTTAGTGTGTTTGAGCTTGAAGCATTCTATGTGATATAATTTAGAGGTTTAAATAAATATTCAAAACGTTAGGTACTTGACTCACACTTTTTTAGAAACAATTTTCATCTTTGGACTGAATTTTTCCTTCACTTATGAGCTAATTTATTTAGTTCAAAATATTGTTATCATTGTATTACCTGTAATCCACTGTAAAAGGAATTGCACCAGATATTATGGTGGTATTATTATGGTTGCAGACTAGTTTGTGTAGAAATCATAACACAACATAGTTTTAGATGTTTATAATATACCAAGGCATTTTATTTGTTATATTTGAAATAGTGTAGATCTTAGAAAGGAAATGTGGGCCTCCATTTAGTGGTGGTGCATCTGCCGTGCTGAGAGTGGTTCCCCAGTCAGGGCACAGTTTTCCCTCTTAGGTTTGCCAGTAGAAAGGACATCTGGCAGTGAAAATTAATATTAAAAGAAATCCATCTTCATTTCTAATCAATTTCTCTAAATTTATAATCTGATTTCAAAATGAGGCTTAGAAAACATTTATACGGAAAGGGATTTACTGTTTTATACCATAGGGGTGCATAATAACAAGAGGGCGAGGAAGTTTTGACCTTTGGAGAATTGGAGAAAAGAGATATCGTCAGAATGGCACTTGGTATCAAGTCCAGACAAACTATGATCACTGGAAGAATCCTCCATTCTATGATGATCGACAGTTTCCTGCAGAATTTTGCATTGAAGAACTAGGACAGGATGATCCTGTCAAAACATTACAAGGTGTGCTCTCTACACGTCCTGTTTTGAACAAGGTAAGTTGCACGGCAGGTATGATAGGGCATAGGCACTGGTTTCAATGAGTTTTGTATATACAGGTCTCTTTCCTATTACATATTTAAGCTTTAATTTGGATCAAAGCTTACCTACTTTAAGATTTCATTAAAGAATGTTTAGCTTACTTTAAAAGTTATATCTTCAAATTGATGTTTAATGTTATGTGATCATTAATGGCTAACAGCAAAAGACAAAACTAGCAGTAAAAAATTCTTGCTTCATAAAATTTATTGAATCCAGTTTTGATTAATTCCTATTATTATACTTATAAAAGATTTGCTATTATATGTAAGTATCATTTTTTTGAAAATTCTCTGTCAGTTTCATTTTCTCTGGTTAGAATTTTTTGTTGTGAAATCCATGGGCCATCATTGTGATGTGAGGCCCTCTCAGAGCATGTCTCTCTTGAACACTTGAGCTGAATTTGATGCTTGTCTATTCTCACTGCAATACCACTTACAAACTATTCCACTTCCATTTTCAGTCATTTATACACTTCACTGTTGTTAATATTGTTTTAATCTTTAGTATCCAATCATCTGGGTTCTAAAATTCTATGAAGTATTTTTCTGTTTATACTTCTTAAATATCTTTTATTTATAACCCTAATATTTTAAACCTTGTGTTCAGATATTATAAATGGAAATCCTATTTGTACATAACTAACTTTTCCTATTCATGGAGTAACTTTTATTATCAAATGTTGGTAAAATGCCTTTCTGTTGTCATCTTGAAATCAATTCCTTTTCAGAGGCTTCCATTCATATAATCAAAAGCCTGCATATTTTGCCATTTGTTACATTTTTTCCATTTTATGTGAATTTTCTCATTTACGGTATTTCCAAGCCCATAAGAACCACAGTGGTTTTTCAGGTGAATGAAGCAAAGGACATGAGCTGCTTATAAGTGTAACAAAGAAACAATATTTGTAAAGGAGAGTCAAAATATGGAAGAATGAAACAATAGTGCAAAATTGCTAAAAAGGCATGAGTCAAAGCACAAAATGTTTTACAATTCCTATTGTATGGCTGACATCAGAAAGAATGCTTAGCCCAATAGAGGCAGGCCAGTTTCAGATTAAATTTTCATGGAGGAAAAAGTGTGACTATCTATATGCTAAATGAATGATGGAAGCTTCTCTGTAAATACAGTAAATTTTGTCTTATCAAATGAGTATGTTTGTAGATACTGAACATTTTCTAATTTAAACAAGGTAGTTTATAATGATAATTAATATTTTTAAAATATCCAATAATATTTATGCAGATACCTTGAAAATGAACCCAGAAAAGTAACTCTAAATGTATGGAATTTTATGTATGAGAATTCATAATAAACAGTATACTTTGTAGAATGACCATAAAATAGGGCACAGAGAAGATGTATTTCAAAGAAGTGGCCAACAGTAATGTTCACTATATTTATAATTTGTCATTCATCTATTCATAGATAGGATATCTGTTGATGTATCAGTATATTTTGGTGATTAAAACTGGTGAATTTTTATAAAACATGGAACTTATTTTTAGATACGAATGCCAAATTTTTATTTATTATGAAGTATGTGCCTCGCTTTGATGCTATTGCAGTAGAATTACAATGCTTTTTTATTTTATGATAGAATAAGTAGAGTTAAGTGTTTTGAAATGCTCTTTTATCAAACTGTTTCTTCCTGCAGCTCACCATTTATAGTGCTGTAATGCAGGCAAGCAGTGGCAAGCTTGACATGTGGCTTCAGGATTGCAATGATCCCTGCTGGCCATGGTAGCCCTAAGTCAGACAAACTCAATGAAAAGGATCTCATTTTTACTTTAAAATATAATTAACAAAGTTTTCGTATCATTTACACAAAATTACAATGTATAATAAACTTTTATAAACGTACATTTAAATAAAGGTTACCCATTCAAAAAAGTACTAAATGCTATGGTGTTTTACGTAATTTAGGTACTCACCAAGACCACATTACAGATAACAATAATGGTTGGATCAGGATTTTCCAATTAATCAAGATCCAATTTCCTGATTCCCTTTGCCGAATTTCATTAAAATTATTCCTAAAAATTTAATTTATGTTTAAGGTTTAGAAACGGAGGGAATTGCTCTTTTTCCACAGGAAAACAAAGCAGATCATCTCGATGGAAATCACCACTCTGAATCACTACACATGTAACATTAAGACTTCAGCATGATGATTCTCTCATCATAAATGTACACACTTAAGTATCCATGCCCAGTTAAAAGTCTAACATCTATTATTTGTTCACAATAAAAAAAAACATATTTGAACACTTCTATGCACAAGTATTGGTAGTTGATTGTCTATGGTAAATTGCTTTGACTTCTTCATTTCACCCGTCTATGAGTAATACAAACAAAAATGCATTCCTGGCAAAGAATGCGTTGAAGCACGCAGATAACACATCTATTGTGACTGGAAAGGATTCACTTTGTTTCAGATATACTATTATGATCTTCTTAGTTTTCTTTCTTGTAACCATTCGTGTGTGATTTGATTGATTTTGAAGATGAACGCTTCGGTGAAGTTCCATAATACATCTGCTTTCCCTGTTTAAGGAGAAATGTGAGATTTAAGGAAGCATTAAAAATAACATACCATTACATCTGTGATAGTAGATTAATTAATCTATGCATTTGAGGAGTTTTGATACACACCTTTTCAACATATGCTTTGGCATAAAAGTTACCAAATAAAACAATGAAGGAAACCATGTATATGACTAGAGCATATTGCATCCAAAGTGGGAAGTCACATCCAGACTTGATTCCATTCACTCCAAGGATTAGGGCAGTTGTGAACTGGATCTGAAAATTAATTTTGTTTACTGATTAGACGAAACTTTTAACTCAAGGAAGATCAACTATTTATGTACTAAATTGTGTTATCATAAAAAAATCTTATAAAACTGGTAAAATAATGTTCGATTGAAATACAATTAGAAGTTTTAAAGGGTGTAAGAGAGTTTTCCTATTATAGCAAACTTGGCAATGAGGCAGTATTCAGAAAGTAAGATGTATGTATGTACAAGCAAGTTATGTACCACATTCTAAGCTTTGCATCTGTAAATAAATATATCACTTTAATGATTGAATTTGCTGAAATTTGTGGTGCACAACATGCAAACGACTTAATTGTCATGATTTTGGTTCAAATAACATCTCAGAAAACTTGATTTTTATGCATTTTATTGTTTTATGCTCTTATCTGACTATGATTTTAAATGTATATCTGTATCAGCTAATGTGGGCTAGTTATAAATTGAGTATTTTAGTGTGACTCTCGTTGTAGTTTTGTTGTAGTTTGATAGTAAACATATATTTAAGTCTTGCTTTTCTCCTAGAAATGACTGAATTTTCCTTCATTAGGCTAAGCAAGTCTGAATTATGTGAATTCCGTGAACGTAAGACCATCTTTAATCATTTATGATTTCCCACTAGAATATGATAAATGAAATAAATTATTCAGTATATGAATATGTGTTATAGAAAATAATTTGTAATTCTGATCCAAGTATGGAGTTATGTGTAATTCACCCCAAAGATAAATTATTGTATGCTTTCTGATGGAGTTGTTACAGCAGCATATTCTTAGATAATTTCCATACGTATTTTTATTTGTTATAAAGCCTTTAGTTGTATTCTCTCAGTGCCTAATCTCTTTTTATATTCATGCATACTATTAAATTTTTATGCTTTAAATTATATTTTTCCTTCATTGAGAATTACTTTTCCGTCAAGAACCTCCAACCCTAGTAATTGATATTTTTCATTTTAGTGTTTACTTATTTATTATTATTATTAACATATTTATTTCACTTCAGAAAATACATTCTGACATACATGTCAGAATAATATTTCTATTTATATCCAGGGTTAAGAAATAGATGGATGTTGTCAGAGATAAATTACAATACATATGCAGATGTATAAATACTGGACAGGATTAAGATTGCATAAAGGAATAATAACATTAGAAAATATTCATGTGAAATGATTATATTCTAGAAGGAAATATCTTATCTTGTGTTGAAATACACGTACCAGTTGAAGAATTGTGAGGTATTTCTTCCACCACAGGTATCTGGTGACCTTAGGTCCAAAAGTTGAAAGACCGTAGTAAGTATACATCAAAACATGAATGCAGCTGTTCACCATGGCAGGCAAAAATGCTGAAAGTAAAAATATTAATGCATTTATGTTGAAATATTAACCAGAGAAAAAGTTTTCCAGAATAGATGAGTCATTTATTGACTTCATCTGATGCTCATTGCCATTTTAAGTGGTGTTACTTTGTGTAATTTAATTGAGATATCATAAGTGTATGTAAATTTTCACTTTGAATATTATCACATCATGAAGAAAATTAATTGAGGAATAATTGTACTTTTCTTCAAGCTTAAATTTTTTGATTAAGTTCATCTTCAAAGTTATTGTAAATGGGTTCCCATTAACATTGTAGTAATATTATATTGCCTTTTTCTGCAGATATTTTAAACAATAAGTTATAATTAAATGATAAGATGTTCATTTGCTTCAACGAAATTATGGTTGGAGTGGAAATGAGTTCAGTGCCAATGTAAATGCCATACTACAAATTTATTTGACCTAGTGGATTGATTAATGCTTTCCTTAGCCAATATTAGATGTAATGAATATTTTTTAGGTTTCATACTATCTGTATCGTGTATTGTTTAACTCTTTTCAATAATTTAATGGAAGCTGGCAATTATTTTCTTCATTAAATAATAAAATAGCTGTAATGTAATTGAATTTAGCCTTTCATTGTAGACATTCCATTTTATTTTGATGGAACCTGTTTTAAGCTGTCTTCAAATTGAAAATTTTGAAACTTTTTTTTCCCAATAATTTGAAAGATTGCCTACAAAATTTAAAAATTAAATCTTTTTTATGTAGTTTTAATGTTATGGTCAGTAGTTGTGATTTTGTTATGAAGTATGTGCCTCACTTTGATGCTATTGCAGTAGAATTACAATGCTTTTTTATTTTATGATAGAATAAGTAGAGTTAAGTGTTTTGAAATGCTCTTTTATCAAACTGTTTCTTCCTGCAGCTCACCANTATTATTAAAGTGTTAAATTATAAAATTTAAGATCTTGAAATTGGTTTTCCATTGCAGAATGTATATATACTGTGTTTTCTAAATCATTATAGTGCTTTTCTTCATGATTTAAGACTTTTGATCTTGCATTAGAAAGTCTTTCCTTTTCGGCTATGTTTTTAAATGATTTTCTTAAAAGCTACATTAATTGTGGAAGATTGTTGATCACACATTATATTTTTACTGTATGATGTTATGACATTCTCAATTATACTCACTTGAACCACTAGGCACCCATTTGATTCCAATCCACCATAAGGAAAACATGGTTGAGTGGTGATATACATGTAGAAAAGTGAGCTGGTTATTCTTCTTTCTCAGGATGAAGAAAAATGTATCACAGAATTCTAGCAGTTTTGAAAAGTAGTACCACCAAACAGCATGTGTTATCTGAAATGAAGGTAGATTTGAGGGGTTAGCTTTATCTTTGTTAGAATTTCTTTGGTTTAGTGGCTGATAAAATTATGTCTTCACATTTTCCAGAATTTGTCCATTTTCAGAAATTAATGATAATTGATTATTAATATGTGTTGCTTATTCTAGCTTAAACTCTTCACTCCCTCAGGACATAATCTTAATTTCTGGATATTTCTAGAATGTGCATAAATTTCCAGCAAATAATATATCCAGGGTTTTTTATATTCTATTACTTGAGCTCTGCTGATATTCTTGTTTATGTAATGTAATTTTATATTATGGATTAATTCCTTTGTTGAAGTATTTTATTGTGATAGAGAGTAAATCTCTGAGTTCTTTCTTTTCATTGCAAGCAGTTTTCAATGCATTAATTTTTCTCAGTCAATTTGAAAAAATATTATGCTATACAGACTATTTCTTCATTTTGTAAGATAACTATCACAGTCCAGTTAAACTAAAATGGAAAATCCATTGCTGGAAATCCATTTAACCAGGTATTTAATCTTTTCATTGCATTGGTAAAGTTTATTTTTTAACAGAACTTTTGGAACTTAACATCCCTTAAAGTAACAGTCCACATTTTTTATCTGCCCTAGCAGAATTTGTTATGTTCATTTATATTGCTTTTATGATAATGATTGATTTAATTTGAGGTTATTTTGTTTCTCGCTAAAATTACTAATTATCCAAAATTTAACAATTCAAAGTAATTCCTTGGATTAGAATATTTTCTATTGCTTTGGAATGCATCTTTTTAATCGCTTTTTTTATTTTAAATACTTCTGTTGGAGATGATTTGGATTCTGGAGACGGCTCATATACAAACCAACTTATAGAATGATATAAAGACATCCAGCTTTTTCTCTGCTGCTACAGTTATCTAATTACTCCCTTACCCTTATTTCGTCAGGATGCATTATCTGAGTTATGGGCTGACAAATGTAGCTGTAACGCAGTCTTGTTGAAGCAACAAACAACTGCAAAAGGAGAAACATTGATTATTTTAATGTTATATTGTTTTTTGCCTCAAAATCCAAGGGGTCTATAAATAAATCAAGGAGATCTGCTTACCTCCAAGCAAATGTAAAAATTCAATCCAGCCATTGCAAGATTGTAAGGAACGAGTGCCCACGTCAGTTCGAATGCTTTTCTTTTCTTCATCAGCTTTGGTCCAATCCATACTATGAACAGATATATTGCTGTGTATATTAATGTTGGCGCGGGAGAGTCCACAAGCAGCCATCCTTGAGTCCTCTTGTCTGTAATTTGTTTCATTTTATTAGTCAAAGTTGGAGAGGAAATTATAAGATCATTCTTTGTTGATTTACATACCTGCTAAGGATAGTGTCCACAGGTAGTAGTCATATATCCCAGAGAATGTCTCCTTAGTTGAATTAAGGAAGCTTCCTGACATATTGCCTCCTAAAGATTTCCCTGAAATTAATTTAAATTTTGTGAAATTAGTTTCATATAGTTTCCTTAAATTTTTATTTAAATTATTTATAGAATGAAATATTAGAAGAATTTTGAAAGGTGTTGGTCCTTTCGGTAAAATTTACAAAAAATGATCCTCTTTTAATACCTCTGATTAGGGGATTCCCTCAACATAGGGCATTCATAAACGATTGCAAACGTTTTTCAACGTCAACGTGAGAGGAAATCTTTGCATAATTATTTTGATTTTTCAGTCATAATAATTAGGAGAAACATCCATTTTCTTAATAATGCTTTTTAACGTTAATTTCATTCATGCGTTATCAAGTATTTTCGGCTAACTATCGTTTTCTATTTTCTGCGAATTTTATTATGATAACGTTGAGGTATCAAATCAAAAATTTGAATAATGGCATCATCGTGTAAAACGCTTTAAAGTATTGTCATCCTGTTGTAACCGCGAAGAACAGAAGATCGAAATTCTGCTGATTGTGCGATGATAATTGTGAGATTTGAGAAGCACTCGCCAGCGGTAATTAAGTGTACTCGGGAAAAACTAGAAAATGCCACCCTAGCAAAAACATGCAGTTGTAGAAGTTATAAATGCCTAAACTATTGTGGTCAAATGCTAAAGAGTTTTTTGTCGGTCTTAAATTGAGATATCAGGAATTGTATGTAGATTAGGGGCGTCTTTCTTTTAATAGTGGTCAATGAAATAGCCCTACGTTGCTAACAGATTCATTTGTTCATTAGTCCAAAGGCAGTGAAGGGATTAAACCGGTTCGCGCGAATCGGTTCTTAGCACTTCCCGAGCTCAACAAACCGGCTCCTATACTTTCTGATGCGATAGTGTTAGAACGGTGTACGTAGAAATACTAATACGATCCACTCCTAACCACAAGAATATTTTAATTTAATTTCGGATCATGAATTCTTCATTCTTCTTGCTTTTTCACGTTTCTTAAACTTTGAAAATGCACTTGAGTGCATTTACCGTAGTGTTTTAGTGTGTTTCTGAAACTTTTGAATCCACCCACTGATTTCACAATGTGCTTTGGATGGAAAATCAACAGAAACCTTTAAATGATTATTCTGCGCACCTTTTCATCTTCAGTACAAAGTATTTTGAGAGCCGCCACAAATATTGCAAGAGAAAGGACCGCGTTCAAAGGCGGCATCGGAGTTGAAAGAACACGCTTCTCGATCCTACGAGTGCCATTTCCTTAAGAATGAGGGCATCGCGCGAAGGGTGAGCCCAAAAAATAGGATTGTTAAGTGGGTTTACCAAAAGAAAGGAAAGAGTGTGACGCATCTTTTATTGTTAAGAAAGGAAGGGATTCAATCAAAAGACAAATGTGACCTCGAATACGTCGGTGAATTCTCGGAGAAGAATGGAAGAGGAAAGAAAGAAAGGGCGAATGAAGGATGCTGAAATTGACCCAGTGCCCCAACCGCGACTATTTTGTCCTCACATACTTTCTTTCAACGTTTTGTCGCACCGAACATTATTAGAGATTTGATCACAAGATATTCAGATGTTGGGATTAACCTGTTTGCTTTCTTGGGCGACGAAAAATCCTGCGGCGTCTATGACAAAGATTTTCCCTTTTCCACGATCCTGCTGTTTTTGAGCTTTACCACGCTAGAAATCCTTTCCTTTTGTTCGTACAGTTTTTATTTGCATTTTCACACTACCCCTCTCAATACAGGTGCCGTGGCAAAAAATATTCCTTGGAATGCAACAGTTACCTCGAGACGTAATCCTTTGGTCTTGAAGTCACGGAAAGACGTGCATGTGTCTTGGAAACGTTTCTTATCCGAGGGTTAGAGGAATTCTGTGATTTGTTGAAATCGTGTTCTTTACCGATTCATAAGGATCTACTCGGTTGTGATTTTAGCTAGGTACAGAAATCAATTATGCACTCACCAAATAGCTTCTCGTTCTCAAAGGCCCGTCACTCCAACGGGGGTCCTGCAGAGGAAGAGAGGTTTTCCATAAGAACAGGCAACCGTAAACATTGGTCAGTACGACGGTGGACTCCTAGGATTATTTTAACACTCTTTACCCATGAAGTGTATCGTATGAGGTATATAGGGTTAGAAACCTCTTTTGAGCTTACGGTGGATGTGTGGGAATCCTCAGTAATGCTAGGGCGTGGGTTTCTCGGTTTTCACAACACACACTAACATCAGGTGTAGCTCAAATTGTCCGTGAGATCTGGCGGCAAGTCGGTCATTGATGCGTTTGGAATGAAGCGGAATTATCCGAGTGTTTGTTTTACGTTTGAATCTCCAGTTTTGGAAAATCTTAGAGCAAGCTCATAGAAATAATTGTGGAGCGGTCGGCGCCATGAATCACTCCTTGGATCCCCGCCCCGTCTCCCCAAACACATGGCGCCGAAATCGATATCTTTCCCATGAGTCAAGGACCGTCGCGACGCTTTGTCTGTACGTAAAGTGGGCGCCATTTTTGAAGAGAGAGCGTCTATTTTGAAGCCAACAATGCACCGACTTCCATTTTAGATGAATTTTCGAGATGGGAACATCAGTAAGTAAAATGAAACTTGATGAATGATTTTTGAGGGCCCAATTCCCGGAGCCCCATATAAAAAAGGGAATCTTTCTAAATATATTTCGGAAATATGAACTTATTTGACACATTTCCTCAATTGTAAATAAAACGATAAAAAGTATTTGTTATAAAATGCTTTGCAATCGCTAAAAAAATCGGGAATCGGTCCGTTCTTTTTACTCAGAGCACTAGAGAAGCTAATAGACTAGAGTTAGATAGAGATGACAATGCATCTCCTGCAGTGTGTCACTGGCGGTTTGTGGGTTAAGTTAAATGTTAAACATTCCTGGTGATAAATAGTATCAAGAATATTTATCGGGTTTTACAATCGGGCTATATATGACACTTAGACGTGGTTGTAAAACCGAAAATTTT
This sequence comes from Ladona fulva, assembly GCA_000376725.2. NCBI lineage: Eukaryota > Metazoa > Arthropoda > Insecta > Odonata > Libellulidae > Ladona > Ladona fulva. Next base: position 173,736 of record KZ308255.1, on the reverse strand, counting down.
TTATTGAACAATTTTATTATTATAAATAATTTTTTTCTAGAATCCGTATAATTTGTGCCGATTCTCTTGGGAATTTACAAGCGTCTGACTCCTGTGCAATTTTATACCCCAGAATTTGAGCGTAAGCGTAGAATTTTGTAGAATATGTCTGTTGGAAATTCGTAATTACAGCGTCGTGCAGTTTTCACCGTTCTCTCAGTGGTATTAGTTTTAATCAAGTCGGAAAGTAACACCCGTGGTTTNCCAGAATTTGAGCGTAAGCGTAGAATTTTGTAGAATATGTCTGTTGGAAATTCGTAATTACAGCGTCGTGCAGTTTTCACCGTTCTCTCAGTGGTATTAGTTTTAATCAAGTCGGAAAGTAACACCCGTGGTTTGGCCATGGAGACCGAATTAATACAGCAGCAGAAGAAAAGAGACTCAGTTCCGTAAACATTAATTAGCCCTTTATTGACTGACGAAACTTCGAGTTAAAAATACCAATTTCACGTCTCTGATTCCTTCAAGTGTTTCCTAAGCTTTTGTCACGAATGCATCGCTTTCCAAAAGATAATTACCTCGACTGCTATCTAGGAACACGCCTTTAACCTAGTTTTCTTAATGGAAGTTAGTGAAATAAAATCACAATGAATTTAATGCTTCTGCAAGTAATTATGTATTAAAAATATTAAAACGCTCCATTAGAGTGAACGTTTACTTTACCAAATATAGGGTGGCTGAGAAGATGCTGGAGTAAAATTAAACATCCTGTTTTTGTGGACCAATATAGTATGGTAAAAGTTCACTCTAATGGAGCGTTTTAATATTTATAATTACCACAAGATTACCTCTGACTCTGTATCGTTGACTTATGTATTTCTCACGTTGTCACCTGCCTCGAATTAACTAACTGAAGATAATTAACTAACTGAAAATCCTGTAATGCGTTCTCGTTTTTACCCAGATTTAAAGAGTAGAAATCGACTAGGATTTTATTCTTTTAAATCAAATTAATTCATTTCCGTATCCCGGTTAGATTAGAAAACGCCTTATCATCTTAGGTAATGGATGCGGAAAATTCCCTGTCATGCCGAGAGAAGTTTGTAGCATTGTGTTTCTTCGATTAATGTGAAAAATGGATAAAAATAGACCTAAGGAGTGTCACGTTTTCCATTCATAACCAAATCAGGCAGGTTGAAATTTAGGGTTGGTGAAAAGATGCCGGAGTAAACTTAAATATCCTGTTTTTGTGGACTAAAAGCAGCAGATTTATTATGGCCGCTGTAATTGCTCTCAAATTGGTGATAACTGCAGTTAATGAGCGGCGTATTTGAATAATATTGTTTCCTAAAAAATTCTAATCCAACATTATAAATATTACATTCCTGATTTTCTGCATTTTGACTCAAAATTCTATTTCCCTTGGGTTCCATAATGATCTGTTTCATGGTGTTTTACTTCACAGTTAAGTAATTGTACGAATTTCATATTTATCTGTTGAGAATCAGCCTCTTAACAGTCGTGAAGAATGATACGAGAATGTATGTGCAAACTGCGTAATATTAGGTGGGCTTGATGTAAACAATCTTTTGAAAATTTTGAAGTTAACGGAGTTAATCATTTTAATAATTTTGGGAATGCATTAATTGGGACTACGTAAGAATAATTTCATATAATTGATATTGAATACTTGAATTCTATTATAGGAATGTTCCTCAGTTAAAGAGTATTTTTTGTGCTAAGGATGGTTTGAGTGGTATGTATGTACGAGTATGTAGATGTAGTGTTAAGTTAGAAAAAATGGAGCTATACGAACTAAGTTATTTTCCGAATTGAATGATTTGAGGAAGATGGTCTATGTATATTGATGTGCCAATGATCACAGAAGGAATTGTTCGAGTTTAAACTACCGATGTGGCAGTAACGTACAGTCAAACCTCTGTCTGCGAGTAACTTGGTTTGAGAGTGTTTTAAACGCGAGCAAAAAGTTTTCCTAAATTTTAACTTGATATACGAGCGAGGTATTGTAATACGTGCAATACATGGAGTATGTATACGCATTTCTATCTGCCTAGCGTCACGTGATAAGTACTTTCCTAATAATTATTATAAAGCAAATGAATATTTTTAGGTTTTTGAACGAATCATGATCCATTATTTATTATAGAGAAATCGCTTTGAAATATGAGTGCTTCAGATTACGAGCACGTTTCTGGGACGAATTACGCTTTGACTTTCTGTATAATTTTCGAATTATGAGTTGTGCAAGAATAATGAATAACTGATAATTACTCTTGATACTTACTTTTGTAAGGACGTTCTAAAAACCTCGTGAATATATTTTGATATTCAAGTAAATGTTCTTCATGAAGTGCAAAAAAGTGTTATCAAATTCTAAAATGAAGTGCGTGAAGAATATTCGAAACCTAAGCGTAGCTGCGGAATTTTTGAAAAAGTTCCGTTCGTATCGACGCTTTTTATTCCTTCGTTTTTTTATCATTTCTTTAACTAGCTTTCGATACACTCTGGCTCTACGATCCGTGAAATATTTTGACCGTTGAAAATGTCTTAGAGGCGCAAGAAACGTGAATTCGCTTTGGTCTGTTTTTCAGAGATAGAGCACATTATAAGTGGAGCAATTTCTCCGTCCCCCCTTCTCCACGGTGATGGTCCCACGTGCAATTCATTTTGCTTATTGATCGGTGGGAATCTGTGTCGGTGAAAGCACTAAATATTCCCTATAAAAATGCTTTCTAATGCGCGATGATAACTCATCCTCAAGAAGCAGAAAAATTCTAACGGCGTGAGAAAAGCTCCATTAGAGAGAAAGATTTGGATAGTGTTTTGCTCACTTGTATGTGAAACATAGTACTGCGGAAAAGAAAGTTAAAGATTAATCGTCGAAGTGGCCCGAGGATTTATATTTAAGACATAAATTCTCATTGTCTACTTGAGGTCGATACGAAAATGTATTTCATCGTGACATGCACAGTAATGCATCTTTCGGTGTCGCAGATGTAGGTCACGAGTGACAAATTGCCATTTCTGCCAAAGTATACTCTTATCACTGTTTATTATGACTTTAAGGAAGTGCCGTGTAAAGCATTCAGCGATATTGTGGAAAATTATTTACGAACTGAAAGCATCACAAATGTCTACTTTAAGTTGTGTAAATTGCTCAAAAAATCTGCTTTTCGGAGTAGTCGTCCTCGAATTTCATTGATATTCTGTCAAGGGTTAAAGGAAATATTAATTGACCTGTTCAAAATTTTGAGATTGTTTGATTGGTGGTATTGGCTTTACTAAAAGTGCTTTGACAACCTATTAGCTATTAACAGTCAGACAGTCTATTAGCACGTAGGCCCCACCGGGAATCGAACCCGGGACCGCTTACACCGAAGTCGAACGCGTTGCCCTCTTGTCTATCCTTTTACAAGAGGAAAAACTTATTTCAAAGGACTTATTTGTAAGGACATCATTTTTAGAGTGCAATAGACTTATCTTTCAAAGTTTGCCCTCGTTGAATTTTCGCGAATTTATCTTCCATAGAAATTGGACTTTGATTTGGATCGGTATTACCAATATTATTCTGGCCTAATTTTTGTTTCTCTGCGATTAATTTAGTGAGTTTGATGGAACAAGTTTGATTTTCGCGCTTCCGATCTGGTCCACTGAGGAATAGGAAAGTCGTTACGGCATTTAAGATAGTTCTGACATAATGGCAAACACGATTTCGAGAATCCGGTCTGTCCACTCTCACTGTTTTTGGCGTAAGTTCGAAAACCGGACTTGGAGCGATTTCGCCGTCGACGCAGGCCAACACGTCATAAACTGGAAATCGGTGAGAAATCTTTTGTTTGCGGCTGGACTTCGTCAGACTTGTTTGGATTGTATAACCACGCGGTCATATAATAGTAAAAGTGGTTGTGACGAGAAAAAAAAACTAGATATAGAACTACTTTCGATGTGTTTGAAGAAGACTGTTTGGATGATGTCATCTTTCTAATGGATAGCAAGTGTCCTCAACTGCATGTTTGCTTCAACCGATTAGTTTCTGTTTAAATAATTAAATTTATATAATTTATAGCGAAGCTGAATGTTCGCGAAGGTGCGAATGTTTTCAATTAATTTTTATTCATACTTAGACGGACTAAGTTACTTGTTAGATTTAGTCAGACTTACTTTAAGTTGGCTTTTCTTTCCATTAATTTCCTCGGATAATTTATCCTTTCCCTTCTACATCTTCAAATATCTCCTTTTCTAATTACATCCTGTCTTTTTTCGCCAAGGCGCCTTTCACCCATTCATTGCACTCCTCGGTTGCTAACTCTTTCCTGGGAATGATTGGGCAAATCTATGAATAATCTCTTTTCCTAATCGAAGGATCTAAGAACATAAATCAATGAACGAAAAGTAATTTCTTCGCAAGTTAATCAGAAGGCAGTGGTGTGAATCGGGTTTCTATGCCATCGCTTCGATAGATTTCTAAAAGTGCAGTTGTTCTATGCCTAAAACTTTTGGGTGCATTCTCGATATATATGTCGTCGTTGATTCTTACTTATCTGTCAATTATACAAATTGTTTATCGTTTGCGCGACAGATCTCCTCTACATTACGAAATGTGATTGGAAAAACTTTAATAAATACCAACCAATAAATACCTTTAATACTAATACCAACTTCAGGTCACCTGAAGATGGTGCGATGCACCGAAACCGGTCGTGTGTTTATATGTAATTGTGTGTTATAGTATTTATTAAAGCTTTTCCAATCATATTTCGTTATGATTTACCACCAAGTAAAGGCCGAAACCATCTCCGACATTGGCGGGGAGTCACCAGAATGTGTAATAACCGAAGTGTTATTTAGTACTTTTTATTGACGAATAATCATTCTGTACAAACTATATAAAAACACGGAATAATCCACTAGTTTAAGTTAGGAAGCTCTATAATATGCGTTGAAGATTCTAATGGACAGGTTCAGCTGGCCTTTGACATATGGGATGGATGCCACCCGATGAATTCCACCCGTATGGCGTAGGAAAGATAAATCTAAAAGCGTTATCCCTCATACACGCATGTGCATTAATTAAAAAGATCCGAAATGCCTTAGAAGAGCTCACGTCGAGATAGAAACGAGACTTGTAATCTTCGTTCATGAGAAGGGCATTCTTCCGTTATAACGGTTCCTTAAACGAGACATTGCCAGGGGCCATCCTGTGGACCGGGTCAGCTATCTCAAATAGTTCATCATAACCTAGTTGAAGGAAAGAGGCGAGCATCACTCTCGCTCCAGAGGGGGATGTCCTCCTCACCTAGTAGGTCGCTCGTGAAGAATAAAAGAGACAAGGTCGCGGGCCACTTCCTTTTTTCTCTTCCCGGACACATGGAGGAGGAAATAAACGCGCGCCGGTCTCCATTCTTTTGTTTTCCTACCGATTTCTCTCCCTGGAGGAGTCCTAGAAGGCGATCCTTTGGGGTGGAGGAAGGGTTCATTTCCTTCTTGTGCCAGTTTTCTCCGCCGACGTGTGACGCGAGTTGATTGCGTTTTGTTTTCGCGGATGACGATCTCCACTTCTCCCTTCACTCTCGTTTTTTGTCGCTTTTGCCCGATTAATTTTAAGGCTTTCTAACCATTGCTTTGTTCTTGTTGTTGTATTCAGAGAAAATGCAACTTTTGGGCCCCTTAAAAGTTTAATTTGGGGCCATTAAATAGAAATTCCGTCTGTGGTTACATCGATCGGTTTGCGCCCTATAAGAAAGAAACACGTTGGTCAGAATTCGTTGATTTTGGAGATGATCCGACGGTAGTGGAATTCATTGCTCTAAAAATATAATCGCGAGGGCTTCTTTTTGTAGGATTTACTTCGGCGTTTCCTGCTGCTCGAAAGCCTTTGATTGCGGCCATTAATCCAAGTCTTCCTTGAATTAAGGGCATTGTATCATCTCTCAGTGCTCCAACGTGCATGGTCGCTCTTTCTTTTCTTTGAAATGCCACAATGTCTGTATTTTTTAATAGAGCGTTTTGGGATATTGCAGTGTTCAGCTTTTAAAATATTGGTGCTATAAATTTATCTACTCGTATATTTGTTTTTCTTATTTGCTTATTTAATAGATTCGCTTACAGTGACCCCACCAATTTAGAGTGGATTCCAAACAATAAAATACAACAAATTGACAACAGATATACATTAATGCATGCTCTAGTAAATAATCAACTCGACTTACTCGAAAAAATATTTCAAAAATACAAATTAAGTACAACAATATTTGCATAAAAATTGATTAATTCATTATTTTAAGAATGGTCTTGCGAGGGTCCGAAACTCTTGCTTTTCCTTCCTTAACCGTGATTTTCCTTGTGGATCTGATTTTAATTATTCTTTGCTTCGATTTTAATTATTGGCTCCTTTTTTTCCCTGTTGCTTCTTTAGACATCTCGAATTTGAAACAAATACACGAGCTTTGTCGGTATTTTTGGCGTAAAAAACAAAAGATTTCCGTGTTTCCCAAATTCAGTCAATATTTTTTGACACACGATCAAGTATCAAATGTCACAAATATGATAATTGGTAGCAATTTTCAAATTTGAGCTGCTTTGAGAATTAGGTTGATAACTCATTAGATATGAATTCGTATTTATTCCACATATAGATATTTCATTAAAGTGATTTAGAATTGCGTTTATATTGTAAAAATAGTTTTCTTTTATTTTATAAATTGACGTGATAATCCTTCGAATCCCAACTTTTTTATAAATTACTTTACCTCCTGGCAACCGTTCGATTGTGTTTTTTTCCGTCATGCAGCGCCCCACAATACAAGCACCCCGAGTGGTTGCCAGAATAAGGAACGGCGGGGAATAAAAAAATCGACAGCAAAGAGTTGTTGAGAAGGCTCGGAAAACTCCGTGATTCAGCGGAATTTTAATTGAAAATCTATTAGTGCCAGATTGAGGTATCCCTCTTGTTTAATTGGGAATATTTTAAATCACGGATTCCGTACCTTAACACGTTACGATCTGGTCATTTTATGGGAAGACGTATGGTCCTTAAAATTGAAACGTGCCTCTCATTGAAATAAAACTCGTCACGTCTGCCTTAATCGATAAAAGCTCACTTAATACTCTAATCATAATATCGACTGAGAATGCCGTTTTGTTAATGGAGATTTCGGTACTAGAATTTTGGGTGCTCTAATTTTGAGGGTCTTTATTGCTCTTTTAAGGTTATTCAGAAGTTTGAGGAATATGTTCAGTTCATTTTCCGGAAGACTATACAGTTACGTGCATGTAAATCGATGTTTATATGCTTTAATAGTTATGATTCCAAGAAATAACAGTTGTGAAAAATAGCGACATGACAGGGATTCGAACTTAGGTCTCCCACTTTCACAAAGTCTTCCCAAACAATGTGGAAAAGACGCGGCATGGCATTTCAGTGGGTAAAATACCAGCCCATACTCCGTATGGGCTGGTATTTTAATATTTTATACATTAATGTACTATTTTAATTAACTGTTACATTTTTCATATGTCTTTTTAGTAAGTGTCATTTTCTATATTCTCTCGATATTCGATATTTACCAGTTTCTCATAGTGTATTCTTGCAGTTACCACTTTTTTATGTTATTTTATTTTTGTAATTTCGTTTGAATGTTTTATCTGATGTTTCTGTTTTATCAATTATTTCCTCATGGTTTATTATTGCAGTTTTTCCTGTTTATGATTTTATTTTATTATTAATTTGTAACTTTGTTATATTACTATTGATTTTGTAATTTTCTTTTTATACACAGCTTTCTTAATCATCTTTTAGCATGAACTATCAGTAGGTTTGCGCAGGTTTTTCACACCCCCCTTCTCTGAGGGTGTTTTCCTGCTGTGGATATTTTTTCCTAAGATATCACCTTAGGTTTTTTTTTTACATCCACTCCTTCTAAAGTTTTCCTCTCTATTTCTTTTCACCTACACACAAGTCTTTATGTACATAAAATCATTGACGAAAGGTTAGATGGAAGAAGAGACTTTTCAATCTCAATCTCGCCTTTAATAAAGACCTTATTATTATTATTATGGTAGACCAATGGTTATAATGCCAGCTCGGTAAGTGGGAGTCCCAGTCATGTCGCTATTTTTCACACCTGTTATTCCTTGGGATTCAGCCGCTCGGCTCTTCCGTGATTAGTGATTTACCTTTCCTCAATCTTAGTTATAATTCCGTTGAAAATAAAGATTATTTACATTTACAATGTGGTTTCAGCTCTAATTTTATAAAAACGCTTAGCTGAAGATGTTAAAGAATAACTATATCGAAAATTTAAGATGAAAAGTACGTAAAACATTTAATGTCAGTTTGCCTGACAGAATGCCAGGCTGTTATATGGGATGGTACGTAAGTTGACTTAAGTTACGTAAAATTAGCCGAATTATTACGAAATAAGGAATAATAAGTAAAGACCCTTAATTCATTTGGAAATAATGCCTTACCTTGGGTGGAACTTACGTTCAGTTTCTAGTTACGACCTTTAAGGGTTGAATGTAATAAGGGACTAGAAAATCTCAATCTTGCCCTTCGATAAAGACGTATTATTATTATTATTCCGCTATTCCTTCGTAATAAGCACAAATTAGGAACCCCTAATTTAAACTCACTTCCGATAGATGTGATGCAAAAATGAATTCGGAGTAAGTGTTTCTAGCATGAGCTGTTGCCGGACCTATCCCAAAATTCAAACACAAAGGAAAGTGTTATCCAACGTTTCAAAGCATCAATTTTCCGTAAAGGCCACTCTGTCCGTCCGGTGGGAGAAATGACACCGACGCGTTAATTTTCGTCTACCGCGTGAGGAGATTTTGACAGCGAACCGGTTCCTAAAACTTTCGCCAGCGAGTGAAAGGTTTACTTAGAGACTAATGTTTGCTCTTTCTCAGAGGTCCTCGGCCTATGAAAGTGAACTGAACTGGCCATGCGAGATTTTCTTTGAAAACCTAACCTCTCTCACTGCTTTCTACCGAGAGAAACGGCCATAAGCAAATCAAAGGTGAACGCGCTGTGTATGACACCCTCCGCTTTCCCTCGAAAATATCCGTCTCGAGATTAATTTCTATTCCTTTTTCTCCGCTGACCTCAGTTGCTAGAAAGTAATAATTTGATGATACGACTGAATTAAGTCGCTGTCTTCGCATAATAAAAGGTCATCATTAGGCAGACGAAATAGTTTTCTTGGATTACCAATGGTATTCTCTCTGGGGTGAATTTACCGCCAACGTACTAAACTTGTTTTAAATTAAATCCTCGAAAGTAATCGATTAGGTAAATAGAGTCATGGTGCGTGCACTCCCTGTCACACACCGAAGGGCGGCTTGCTGGGTACTTACATTGACAAAAAATAAAGTTATTATCATGCCCTGTTACCATGGGATTTCGCCTAAAAGTATTTTGTTCGAGAATTAGAAAAGGTACAGCGATTCGATTCGTGAAAAAATGTTCTTCGTTACTCAGATGCTTCGGGACTCAGGAGAGAGATATTGACGAGGTTAATTAGGCCCCATTAATTGCAACAATTTTGTTCGTGTAAATATGTAAGATTTAACTTTAGGGTGCCATATGACTATCGTCATAGTGCATCAATGCTTAAATAAATAAATTGGGCCAGGGTGGGAATCTCTAAAAGATAAAGCATTTTAACAAAGACTCAATTTACTCAATAATTGCAAAGAAAGTGCGTTTTTAGAAGATGTCGTTCTACGTAAAATATAATCAAAGTTGTGATTCATGTAAGTCAGTCGCATGTGCTAATAAAACTACGATTATCACAATCTAAGGCTTTGTTTAGCAGTAGCCCATGGATCCTAAGAGAACTTTCTGTGAAGCAATTTTTGTCAGATTCGTGATTCTCTAGCCTAAAAAGATGCTTCAATTCACCGCTCTAATTTCTCCGACGCAGACATAATTATGCACGCATTTACTGCAGCTCTTTTTTGAGCGTTGGCAGTCAAAAGAAGAGTACGTCCGCCAAAAGAAACGGTTCATGAATTGATATTTTTTCATTTCGGGCCATTGTCCTCAATCTCCTTAGACCTTGAGATCGCCTTTCCAAAGTTTTTAGCCTTTCGACCATCTATTCTTGTTCTCTGCAGTTTTGTCGAATTCCGCGTGTGATTTCTCCTCTATTTCTAAGGTAGAAGAGATAATAGAGGTGGAGACAGATCTAGGTTCTAGAAATTCACGGTTTAGATTGGGAAGATGATGTCGTATACGTGATGTGGACACGACAATTTGTTCATCGTTGGACCTCTTAATTCTTGAAAGTAATATTTATGTAATATTATTTACCATCCCGTTTATTCACAACGGAGAAATAAAAATCGATAAATATAATATTGATATGTACAATATTATACTGCATAAATACAATTATGACTTAATGGGCTGTAAATTAATCATTAGATAGTAGGCAATGAGAAGGAGGAATAACTAATTTACTCAACGAAACGCACTTTTTGACGTTTCATCATTTGTGAGATCACTTTTAGGGATTCAGAGGTATATATAAAGGTATTGGTGAAATATGCAAACGAAAGATTCAAACTGAGTGTAGAAAACATTTGTCAAATAATTCCGAATAACAAATAATGTCCTCAAAAAAGAAAAAAGTGTAAATCTGCACGGCAACCACAACTTATCTATTTTGCAAGGCACACACAAGGTTCCGACAACGACTTTCGTCCATTATGTTCGAAAGTATGCGTCTTAGTAATTCAAACGTTGCAGTTTTAGCAACTTTCAGGTAAGATGCCTGATAGGATATCACCTAGCAAATGTATCTGAGATTGATTCAAAAGTTCTCCCTCGGTACATACTTTACAATTACTAAAATTAGATGTGGAGTAGGTATTTCTTCTAATCTCAAACGCCTCGATTTTCCAAATCCAAGTTCTCTTTCGTTATCTCCTTCTTGGGCTTGCGAAACTTTCCAACAAGCACTTAACCCTCCATTCATTATGAGGATCGGATTTATAATCTCATTCATATCATAATTACCCAACACATCCGTTAAATTTCCTGAATACACGTGCTTCAACTTCACGCTCCCGTAATTTACGTGATTCCAACCTGTTAGCTTCGAGCACTCGCGTAAATCATCTCCCGTGAAAGCAGCTCGAATTCACACTTCCTTAACGCAGCCGACGAATGGCGCGAGAATACGGAACCGAATTTGATATGATGTATCTTCGCAGCATCATCTACTTGAGTTACTCGACGGATATTTAGTTATACAAAAGCTGAAGGTGTCTGAATGATTGAGAAGAAAGGCTTATCTCAAAGGATACGAAGTTACTTAAACCACGGTCTTAGTTTAATACAATTAATGATAACCACAACGCGAATTTCGCACAAGATAGATTTACGCCACGTTAAGATAGAGATTAAGATAAACGAGCTCACTCATTCACTGCTCGGTTTGCTCATAAAGTGGTCTCGACACTATTCAGCGAACTTAAGTGGACCATTTTAATGTGGGAAGGGAGAAGCTAAAGCACAAAGGCATAACAGTATTAATTTTGGTGGAGGAATTCACTTGTAATAATCCCTAAATTCATCTTCTATTCGTTTGTAGTCCTTTTATTTGTTTAAATTTTATGTTAACTGCTGGCCAAGGGGAAGCTGATCTGATGTGAGACGAAGCTGACAATTCCATCTTAACATCCAACAGACAAAGTTTTCATATGTTAGCATCAACGTACATATACCTCTGTACACTGCGAGTGACGGGGTGCATGCACCATGACTCTACTCCCCTAATCGATTACTTCCGCGTACCGTTCGTCGTAAAAATGAGTTCTTGTATCGATTCGTTCTAGCATCTATTTCCCTGATCTTTCTCGCAGTGGTCTGGTAACAGGGAGGACCCATAGTAAAATCTTCTAAGAACGTAATTTCTCTGAACTTATTAAGTAAATTAAGCCTTTGTTTAAATCTTATATCATCTAAAGATTTCCATATTGCGTTCTGAAGCATCTGAAAAACGCTCATTGATTTGTCGTAACAATTTTTTCGAAACCAATCTCCTTTCGCTCTTCCTTTTTTACTTCACGAATACAACACTCTCCGGCAGAATCCCACACACTACATGCATACTCAAGGTGAGGCCTAACTAACGCAAATTAACATCGCTCTCGGACTTTTTCTCCGCACCTGCCGATTATTCTTTTGACGAAGCCGAGTTTCTGAAGTGCTTTTCCACGTATAAAATGTAGATGGGTACCCCAAGTTAAGTTGAGATATTTGTATAGTTCCGTAATGAGCAAAATTTCTCTGCCTATAACTCACGCCCTCTTAATACTGGAATTGGAAATGAAATTGAAATCATTGTTTCATCTCTTGTTAACATTTGAATGCTGCTCCGTAGGTTCAGATTAAATGTTACTTAATCATAATGTTTTCGATTATTGATTATGTATGTTCTTAGCTTCTCGTGATCTTACTGCGTGATTTACCGAACAAATGATTTTTTTGGCCCAACTAGAAAGCATCGCAGTTCAAGATAAGGTCGTGAAAGATGCAGTTTTCCTCATTCAAGAGTGCGAAATGTTTCGAGTGATGGCGGAACCATTTTGCTTCAGTGTCTTCTGAGACGATGAATCAGCTTTTCGGATTTCCTTTTAAACGATGCCGACCTAAAGAAACCCAAATAGAATGCCTCAGCGAAAGTAGAACGAAGTACTCGTGCACCCACGCGTTTTTCACACGTGCGAAGAGGGCAATCCTCACGCAAGATCATTACTTCCAAAGCGCTTCTCAACACGTTTTGTTTCAATGAGTTTGCCTAGCGCAAACTGGGTCGCGGTTTACAAGAGAACACTCATTACTTTGTAAAATATCTTTTCTCCATTGTAAACTAGCATCTAAATTTTCATTTCGTTGTCTTAGCCACTATTTTTTGTCTGAATACAAACCAATATCGATCGTTGTAAATAATTTATTGTGTAGTATTAAAAGATTCAATGTCATGCGAAAAACTCGCCATTTTTCCTACAATATCGAATAAAATAGGCAATTATTAGATTAAATTGATTACCGTCTTCCATTTTACCATTTCAAACAACAAAAGAAGATGTATGTTGATATTAGTTGACAATAAAACCTGTCTAGGATGTAAAAAAGATATAAATTAATAAAACGGAATCATCTAGTTCTAAACTGATCAAAAAGTAATATCTACTAAAGACTTTACTAAAGTGTATCCTAATATTTAAGAGGAAGGATCAATTTCTATGATGAATAATAAACTTTGAATACAAAGCGTTGAATGATTATGAAAGAGATGAAAATCTAGCATAAAAATTTCAACAAGTGCTCATTCTCATATTAATACGATTTTTCCATCTACAAAATTTTCACTTCTATTAGCTCTAGATCATGATTTGTATGTATATTTAACTTGTAATTTAAGAAGGAATTTATTCTGTCAATATTAACGCCAATTAAAACTTTTATGTAACACATTATCGTAATCTATATACAGTATAGCGGAGGGAAGTTGTGAAATAATTCTAAAAAACTTAGAGTGAAAGTTCGGTGCATTTCTCCATTCATAAGCGAAGTGCAGACTCGAAAGACTAAGCGATCTTTGATTACATCCGCCATCAAATAAGAACTTCATTAAGTAGAGTAAACATCTCAAACTCCTCTTCAAAGATAATTTATTCCTCATCTGTTTCGTACGTTTTCATTCTTTTTGAAGTCGAACACCGATGCAATTATTCGTTTTGGAACTGTATTATTATTTTCTAGTGAGTGAATGAACTCTATTTAGGATTTAGAATGTGATCGTCAAGTAAATTTGATCACGTGTCGGTGTAATTCGATGGAATACTATTCATATATTTGTCCTAATATTCATTGAAGGAATCAAGTGGAGAAAATATAAGAACGCAAGAGAAAAATCGAGGAAAGAGGTCGTTTTTTTTGAAGTAATTTGGATTAAGCCTTTAAATGGAGGCCATCATTCATATGATTGTCAGAAATGTCTTTGGAAATATTTGGATATGGATTTTCCCAGTTGTGTGTCTTGCATTACGTATTTTTTTCTTCTGCCTGTTTCTCCGTATCATGTGTTTAGCCTCGGACGACCTTCAGTTGCGAAGATTTTTCCAAACAAAACAACCCTTTAATTCTTTATTCCACATTCTACTTTGTATGTCAAATGATGTATCAATTAGCCAACGGAGGAGCTATGGCAATAGATATGAATACTTGACATATGTTCTTGGATACACACGGTTCGCTTTAAAGCCGTAGCATATGCGACTCTCCGCTTCCTCATTTGACGGTTGAATGGGCGAACGGGGTTGCGCGTAGGATCTGAGATTTAGGGCAGCAGGGTGAATGCTTTCATCGGAACAAAGACTGTCCACGTCAAAATGAACTTTCAGCTTTATTTTCGGAAACAATGGTTGAGTTTTGGATCCGCGACCGCATGGCGAATGGAATCCGAAGTGCTTTTTTGTAATCTGTTGGGACGAGTGGGCGATGAAAGGCGGATTCGTCTTCTACTTGACCGACGAAACGTGCTTCATCTGTTCGGCGGCGAAGTTTTCATGGAGAAATTGTTAGCAATATTCTCTATGAGCTTGGATGATGAAGGTGTGGCGAAATGGGTGCGTATTTTCTGTTTAAGAGACGGAATTGCTTCAGTTGTTGTAGTCATTCTAGCCAATGGTTCAGTAGTAGTGTTAGTCTTTCTAAAAGTGCTTCGACATCGGTCATTTCGCACGTGAACCTCCATCGGGAATCGAACCCAGAACTGCTTTCGCCGATTGTGGATGTCAGTAGGTGGAATGGATCAAGAGGAAGGGAAAGTAAAAATAAAGGGGTCTTTGGAAGGAGTGTTCTTTAGAGTGTAAATGGAGGAATATGGAATAAAGGCTGTTTCGAGACTTGCAAGCGCATGATCCATATACACATGAATTGTATAAGATTGAAATGACATTATCTATCAGCTAAGTTGATAAATTTTTTGCTTGGTTTGTTTTCCAGAGGTTAATTTCATAAAAAATGCATTGCGTTCAGGCTAATTCATGAAAACATGCTTTAGAAATGGTATCAAATGGAAATCAACTACGAATTTAATAAGACAAGATCGGTACTGTCGAATCATACTGCCTTACAGGTGCAACTGCGCTTCTGGAAAATTCGGAGAATTTATTGACTCCTTAAGGAGTCGAGTGTGGGAATAGGGTCATTTGAAACTGCCCATGAATCGTGGAGTGATTTGAGACTTTCACTGATGATCATCCCCCTCACGTCTACACTTATATGGAATACAATAAAAATGACCAAAAGGATCCTTTCATCCTTTCAAATACCGCTTTGACCATTCCAAGTCGGATGGACCGAAATCCATTATAGATGGCGACTAAACGCCACCATAACTAACCCAGCACCATAAACCTCTAATTTTCTATTTAGCATGAGATTTTTAGTAGAGCGTAGCTTATTTTACAGACAAATAAGTTTTCTAGAACTCTCCTGTTCAAAAAGCGACAAATTCGACGCAACATTCTCTGATATAATCGGCATTCATTCATAGACTTTCAATTTCTTCTCTAGCCATTGCTTTCATATAATTATATCACGGAGAATTACTCAGATCTGAAACCCGTTTCTGAAAGCCTATTGGCTGCATTATTCAGATTGCTTTCACCGCGAATCGAAACCTTTCACGTCTCATCTCTTTCTTCTTTCACATGTGCATCTTTTTTACGCCAGATTCCGCTAGTAGTTCTGAAAAGATCCGCACATGATCTTTTAAGCGCGTAGATTGTAGTCCTTTGATTTGGATTTTAATTTTCACATTTTTTCAGTGTCATAGAAATGACCACCTTTTATTTTCTGTTTTCATCGCTTGAGATTTGAATTGACGTTTATTAAAATAGTTTTGATTGTGATTAGATTGTGATATCCTTTTTAAAGAATTCAACCCTCTTGGTGGAGGGGGGGGGGGTAACCCTGAAATCCCCCCTCGCTATGCCGCTGCCTAAATATAATTATTTACATCGATGCCCTGCGAGCCGCCTAATGACAGAGGGTGTAAACACCAATATTTCTTTTACTCAATACTAGCTCGAGAATAATGAATTATCAGAAAGTTTGTCTTCGCGTCTCTTATTTGTCGGGGAAAGAATATTGAAAGAAGAATAAAATTCCTCAATCAGTGGAACTTGAGTAAATAATTATCAAATTTACTTTTATGAATTTGGCAAATTCTTATCACTCCTTCCCTCATCCCACCAACGTGCACTTCCATCCCATCCTTATTATTATTATTGTATACTCTGTTTCAAAATGCTCTTGCACCTGATTATGGTACGAGAACTCCAATTCTACCCAAGGATATGGCCGTAGAATAAAAATTCTGTGGTGAAGGTAAAAGTCTGATTTTCATTATTCTTCAGAATGGAAAACCACCGCAAGGTCGAGACCGATTTATTATATTGAATTAAATTCATCAAGCAAGAAGCGATCAGCTACGGAAAAGATGGCGCGCACAGTTGTAGCAAGTTCTATAGTTGTCTAGAAACAAATGTTTGATAGGAGGAGCAATCGTCCCAGATCCTGAAATCGGTCCTTAAACTCTCGGAGGAGTTTATTCCTGAGATCCGGTTCATCTCGTGCTGAAAATCGTGCTCCACACGCATCGGAGAAAGGGTTTGTGAAAACGGTTGGTGATCCGAGGCAGCTCGCAATTCAACTTTTGACGAAAGGAAAGTAAGGGCATTAAAGCAGGTTTCACGTGAAATATCCATTTTTGTCGGCGAACACTTATTGAGGGAAAGCGGTCTTCCGACAGATTTGGCATGCGCTTGAATCTCGGACAGGTCATTACCATTTGCTACCACTCTTATGCTTTTCACCTTTCGATGTTTAGCAACCCATTCTGAGGAGGCGAAAGTATCTATTCTTCTAAATGCAATATTTTCCGGGAAAATATTTGAAGTTAGAAGTTCGATTGCTTTTGGATGTGCCTCAATTAAATAAGTTCCCAAGGGCGTGGTTTCGGCGATTGCATTCACGATGTGATTCTCAAAAATCACCGTGACTGGCGATTTTTGTTGTTTCGATGTTTCCGGAAAATTATCCGTGTTTGTACGCGTGACTTTTCGGCAATTCTCGATAAAAGTACATCTGCTTATTTCCTCTTTTCCTCTCAGCGTTTATTCCTGAGTAATATCACGTATTATCTTTAGTCTAATTCATTACATTCACAATATCGACCTCGATGTTCCAAAACAAAAAGTTCATTAGAAAATTTAATGTATTGACGACAAAAATATATAATATTTCAATTAGCTGATATGAAATATATGTTACTACACTTTTTCAAATTATTTCAGCTGAGCTTGCATCATCTTTTTCTCTGAATTGCAAGTATATAATCATGACTGATAACCGAGTTTTTACCCTCTACAAATTTCTTTCAATTTCTTTCTTGAATGTTCAAATTTTGTGCGAAAGGCACATTTACCAGACCACCTCATCTCTTTAATTAACCTGGAATAGACTTATCACATATGAGCACCTCGTGAGGGTACTTTCATATCTTAGATTTCGTTTTATCTCTGTCATTTATACGAAAATCCACTGTGGATTTTGTTATTTGGTTTCTGTTATTTAAAGGGCGTCGCGAATTTTGAGATAGACATGATTTTCACCGGAAGACACTTCTTTAACTAGGGCATCATTTCTGGAGAAAAGAAATAAATGTGGTCAGTAACGTGATGATTTCTGTGAATAGCCAATAGGAATTGATTTTTTAATATTCTATTAACGGAAGTTTGAGTTAAGTATTCGCGTTGACTTCAATAATATGTGAATAGGTGGTGAAAATAAAATCAGGCTTTTCGTTGATACATTTAAGCTGTTTTTATTGCATCAATCAGAATTTTGAGATTCTTTATAACGAAAAGTTTTTGTTGAATGACTTTACACTCGAAAGATGATGAGTTCTAAATCTAGAGTTATTTACTCTTTGTAGATTACTCAGGCAGTATATTAGTCCCCAAAATTTTATGTGTTATTGCATAAAAGATATAATATGAAAATACTGCTTGTATAAGATTATATGTGATAATAAAATTACATGTGACCCATCCGCTGTACAAGTCGGGGATTCTGATCTGACCTGATTTGGCCAGACATGTCGGATGCCGCCTAAAATCCTCGGGTAAATACAAGAGAAGACCATTACGGTCGATACGAGTGATTTTAAATAAAATTCCTGTGAAAAATACGACGTTCTGTCCGTGGGTTCTGACCTTAAAATGGTATGATCTGTAGCAAACTCGAGTATGACAAAGCATCTAGTGATACACACATACATAGCTGAAAGTCTTTATGAGTGCTATGAAGTTGGGTCGCCGTTACGAAATTAATTTTAAATGATATTGAATTGATGTATAACTCAGGAAATTCTCCAAGTTGTTCATTCTTAAACGAGTATGAAAAATTTCTAATATTTGTTCGTGAGAGTTTCCTTTTGTAAGTAAAGCAAAAGGAGTCGAAACAAGTTGAGTGAAGACATTCTCGCCGTGACGTAAACCACCCCTTTCGGGGCAAGAAACAGGATTTCGGGGAGATTCCATCCACCAAAAGGTTCTGGTGGGAGATGGGGAGGTCTTTGACCCACAACGAGCCTGTGTTCTTCCAGTTTTATTTAGGTTAAACGCTGCTTCTCGTCTCTTGGCTGAGGACACATCTGCAGATGGATATTTGTCGAGATTGCTCCCGTTGTTACGGGCGAATGGATTTTGGGGAATTCATGCGTGACATTCTGTCACGGGACAATAATAAGAGACCTTCCGTTGCTCGCAGTCTCATACAATTAGGGAAAAATAAGTGATTTTTACTTTTCTGTGTTTCTTCATGCTAAGGATGTATTTTTTTTACTTCCCAACTGAGAAATTATTTTTAAAATACGTAAATTTTGCTTTTTGGGATTATGCTTGAGTTTTTAAATATGGAATGTTTCGTATGTAATCACCGAAATCAAGAAAATTGGAAATTTTACAGCCGAAATTTTTTTAAAAGCGCAATGAAGAGTATTTTGGGCTCTTGCGCTACATGAAATTTTGATGACTTTTCTTTACGTGGTTTATTGTCCTCCTCGAAAATGTGATGTTTCTTCACACGTTTTTATTTATCACAAAATGTTTCGCTATTCGTAACACGTTATGCTTTACTTTGTTCGAGATGAAAAAATTACTTTAGAACGTCTAAGATAAATCATGGATCTGGTGATTCGTCGAAGCCAAACTCTTATTTTGTCTCTTTGGGTTTTAATTAAAAGCATTCCCTTAACAGTGTGAGAGAGACGCGGCAAGGTAGTTCAGTGGTTAGAATACCTGCCCGGAAAGTGGGAGACCTGGGTTCGTGTCCCAATCGTGTCGCTATTTTTCACACTTGTTATTCCTATTAAAAGATCATTTTTTGATCGAAATTGAGTGTATCGTCTAATCCTTAAGAACAGTTTAATTGGTTAAAAGAATTCAAAGGAACGTTATGTGCTCTAAAGACATATTGACGCGAATTAATCCCTGAATTTCATTTTCAATTTAACTACACCCAACTAAACTACATTAGAGAATTTCCAAGATCTAGTTTAGCACAATAATGATTTTCTGTGGGTTGACCTTATAACTATATTTGCCGCGTATGGAGTTTGTTTGACCCAATGATTGCTTATCCGATACTTAACATCAAAAAATACAAGGAGTCCTGTATAACTAAGCCGGGTAATTATCAGATTGAAGTCAACTGTAGTGCGTAGACGGACTAACCTTGTTTACAGAAATGGAACGAATCTTAAATTAAACACGAAAATGTTTGTCATTACAGCAGGAATTGTCCTTTTTAAAGTTTGAATCCATTTTATTAGCATTTCCTTTAGTTTCGATCCTTCGAGGAGTGAAAAGACTCACTTTACAATTGCTGTGGACATCGATCAAATTCTTAACGATTAGGGATTAGTTCTTTTTACTATTTGTGAGTTCTTCACTAAAATCAACTGTAAATGCACCATGCATCTCTAGTAAATACATTCACTTGTTTAATTTGCTCATACCCTAGGACCTATTAAGAATTCAACTTGTAAATCGACGAAAATTTATTGAGTAGAGAAATAATACAATCCAGCACGCTCAGGTTGTCAAACGTCACACGGCGATTACATTATTTTAAATATTTATTTAAATTATGATAAAGTATTCTTGTCGAAAGATCGAGCTCAAGGCACAGAATAATATTTCTTTGGTATGGAAAGATAGTTCGTTGGTGACTCAAGCCATTGCTTGATTCATCATGAAGCAATCACTATGAAGCATGCATTAGAATTTCTTTATAGAATAGAGAAGTGACTTATCTACCTTTAAATAACCAAGCAAAACTTTATCCAACCCGATACATCTCTCTTAGATAGGCGTTTAAATATTTTCAGTACGACTGTGGTAGCCATGTATCGCAAGAAAAAATTCCTCGTACTCATATTAAGAAGGTAAGAAAGAATAACAACGATGCTTACGGTATCGTAACGTGTTTTTCCACTGAACGGCCCCGAGTCAACGTAATATTTAAATTGAAACCAAACATATTAATTCCTTTCATATTTAACTTGACGCGAAAGGGCCTTCCATGATTGTTATTGAAACGTACACCTTGTTATGGAAATGAGTTGGAGTTCACTTTAACGTCCGTGGAAAATTATAGTTTTGGTGAAGATCAGATTATTTTGGTAGAACAGGTCCCTCCGAAGAGAAAGATCCAATTGAGAGATTAAATCTCCTGCAATGCTGTGATTGGCCGTTGACCACTTAGGGGAACTCATCTTCAGAGTATTCCGCCGGGGTCAATATACTCGAGAAAGGTGACCTAGGCCTTCAGGAAGGTCGCATATTAAGTGTATCCCTGTAGGAAGATTTGGGTCACGGCCAACCTGTGACGGGTTTTAATCGGTGCAGGGGCTTCCAAATCCACCCCATCGCCTGCCTCCCACTACTTTATATGGATCATGCACATGCCCACCAACCCTCCGAGTCCCGATCAAGAAAATGCTCATTCGAAGTACTGTAAGAGCTTTTATGAATAAGTTTCCACCGAAGTCGTATTTGGGAATTAATACATTAATATACATTAATAATATGTTGAGAGAAAGGCAAAATGATTATTTCGTCAAATAATGCATAGAAAAATGGAAAGCTAAAGCGATAACAGCTCGAGAAAGTTCGTGATGGAACTCATTCTCTAATACGAAATTCTTCAAACTATGTAACGAATTCCATCGATTGTAAGAACTTTCATACTCTCAAGTACAGTGGTATATGTCTCTATTTAATTCGTTCTAATTCGAGGTTCATAACTCGAAAAGTTTGTCTCTCAAAACCCAGTTTTCTATTTTATATTTTCGGATCGTATGTCGAAATTGAGTTCGTAACGAGAGGTCAAAATGAAGAAAGAAAAAAGTTCGTATGTCGGAAAGCTTGTACATAGTGCGGTTCGTAATTAGAGATACCGTTGCACTTGTACCTTCAAAGCGATTTGACGACCTCGGCATAATTGGTAACTTAACCACCTTTCTAGTAAGTTCGCCAATCATTTTGGAACTTAACTGTTTCTAAGATTTATTGTAATAATAATATCTTGGGGTATATCATAGCAATGACATGATGGTTGTCGGATGTCACAAGTAAATATATGTATGAGAAATGCTGTTAATAATACATTTCGCCTTTTGAATTCAACTTATTTCAATTGAAGTTTGAGTTAATGGCTGTATTCCTAATCACATTACCTCTGCCGATGATGAATTAAATTGGTTTGTCCTGAGAACCATTTTAGAGAACTGAATTTCTTCAAAACTGCAGCAGCAAATTATTGAGAGAATTATTCTTTTAGTTGTTTCTGAATGTATTTCTTATTCTTCACTTAAACGTTCTGATCGGAATCAAAAAATATTTTAACTTCAATTACGAAAAAATCCCGCTTGAAAAAATTTCTACGATTCAGTGATAAGTTGGAAATGGTAATCTTGGCGATGAAGAAGGAACCGTACCTCACCAAAGAAAACCGTGTGTACCTCGAAGGATTCGTATTTTATGCGATAGAAACTCGGCCGTCGACTTCAGAAATTATCAGTTGAAGACGCCTTTGGGAATGGCTTTTCAGTGCTTAGAGATGTTCGAAGAAACGCGCTTAGCTGCGGATTGACCTCTCGAGTGATGGAAGTTTTTCCATGATCATGGTGACTTTCCAGAGTACCCTGGTAACTATGTCACTCTGTCCATGTGATTCGTTGTCAATTGAAATCATTCTTGGGTGCTCTCGACCCCTCTAAGACTCCAATGGAAGTTAATAATTCGGAAATATTATAGCAATTATTGTGACAGAGGAAAAAAATGAGGAGAAAGATCAGTGATTTGAGAATTAAAAAGCAGATATGTTCGAAATGTGCGCCTAATGTGAAAATATATTTTTTTTAACCTGCCATCTGGCTCCCGTATCAACAGAGGTCCGTCGTCATTCCAACATATGCGAAAATACGGTGATGTTTCTAAAATTATGATAATTACTTCCTATTACATTGAGATGTGAAATTTTCAATATCAGTTTTCGCTCATTCCGTATTTTATAAATGCCTTTTCAGAAAATTTGGCAACTTCGAATGAATACTGTACTTATGAGATCTGCGTTTAGATAAAATGCTTACTCCTGTGAATTAGTTGAATCAAAAGTTTCTTTATAGCACAGATGGTCACATCGTTTCTTTTCATCGGGGCTTTATATTCTTATGTATGTATTTCTTTTTAATTTAAGAAGCAATTCTAATAAGTCACTCTTGACTCTGATATTTTCCCTGTCATCGTAATCAACAGGTTGAAGGAACGAATTCGTCCAAAAATCTCGATTTCATTGATTATTAACGTGTTAACGTTAATAATCAATGAAAGTTAACGTGTTTTTCCTAAGTATTCTTCTTAAACCAGAATATGATCAAATTTGAGCAAAGCAGATCTCGAATATTCCTAAGCTATTGCTAATAAACTTGATATAGAGCCACATGAATACGAACTTCGGCTTCTAAACTAAAATTTCAGTGTCGTTACCATTCTGAACTCATTGAACTTTTACTTCAGCCTTTAATTTACCGATAAACTCTTCTTTTTCGACCTTTACCTTTCAAGTTTCTTATCAAACCAGAGGAATCGGCTTCGAGGTTTTTGTTTCATCGATTCAGCTTTCTCTCAGGGATGAAGAGAGAAAATCCGATATATCTGGATTCTAAAGTAAGAATTTCGATTCGAGAGTTTTTGGATGGACACTTTGGTAAGCATGATTCCTTCCTTGAATAAACAGGGACAGTTTAAATTATTTCACGAAATTTGAGTATAAAATTAACAGTGAAAGTTTTCTGATATGTGCTAAGATATCCATTTAAGAAGAGACTAGTCCAATAAGAAGAACGCTGTAAAAAAACCAAATCAACTCAAAATTGATATTGGGAGACTGTGGTCATTTATTGAAGATTAATGTTAATTATCCTCAGAACTTTTGAAATAATTGCTATAAGTCCATTTTTCTACAGTTCCAAGTTTTTATTTATAAGACTTATTTGTTTTGAATGTTACTAACCTAAGCAGTGAGG
This sequence comes from Ladona fulva, assembly GCA_000376725.2. Lineage (NCBI taxonomy): Eukaryota > Metazoa > Arthropoda > Insecta > Odonata > Libellulidae > Ladona > Ladona fulva. The sequence continues at coordinate 150,055 of KZ308255.1, read as the reverse complement.
TTAAAATTTGTTCTTTTTGCGGACTTAGCGGAAATAGCTCAACTTGCTTCTTTAGCGATGTTCATTACAATGTTTACGAAATGTGGCACAAGTACTAAACATTTACATTTTACTTTAAGGACTTTCTCGAAGATAAGCCTTTTCTTATGAAATTGAATTACCGAAATCCAAAGCCAATCTAAATTCTAAGAATATCTTTCGTGGTACAGAGGAAAGAATCTCATCCCTTTCCGTGAAGGAAATCCGTTATAATATAGGAGCGGCCATTTTGCCTGGAGCCGAAAATTCACGGGGTGAAAGGTAAAAATTTATAACGAGGGAAATGAATTAAAAAGAGAGTAAACCGGTCAAAAATTCGAGTTTTTCATTATTCGCCTACGTTCTGTATTTTAGGGAATGACTTAAGTGTCGCATAAAATTTATTATACTGCCAAAGAGATAATTGTATTCGATTTGCGATGAAACGTCGAAAATAAATCTCGGATGTATCATACTGACCTACTTTCTCGAAGAGCAAAATCTGTACAAAATTATATTCCCATACATTCATTTGCTTTGTATTCCTCTTTTCTAGTTAGGAAGATCTTCTTGCTATTTATATAAAGAAATCAGTAGTTCTCAACCTCGGTAGCACCCGTTCCACTGACGGCACTGGGAGAAGGTCACGTGAATTGCGGATAAATTATATTTTTGCTTAAAAGTTCACGATAATTCAAATTTGACAACCATGCAAAATTAAATTGCTAATATATAACCATTGTTTTGAGATCTAACAATAAATGTTATGAAATAGCAGTACAGAGTATTTTTTGTCAATATTTTTGTCCGTGGTTCGTGTCTGATGCATAGTTGAGAACTCCTCTAAGAAATAAAATATCTTTTTTTAATGTTTTCCTTCCAAATATTTCAATGCAATTCAAAGATAAATTAAAGTTATATTTGCTTCATTTTACGAAATGAAATTGCTTATTTAACCTAAGAATCACCGCGGTAAAGCTAATAAGAAGCGATGAAATCTTGAAAGAAAGAGACTCTCCAATTAAAAGGAAATTAAAAATCACTGAAAAAAGTAAACAAATAATTTGAGAGCTGAAATTTTATAATTGATTTGAATGACATCCTCAAATAAAGTAGCCTATGAAAGAGACAATTCTAGGTAATTATACGTTACAAGCTTTGAAAACTCTCCGAGGAACTTCCGTTTCGTGATTTCTTAGCTTATTCATGACGAAGAAAGGTCTTCGCCGAGCAATTCATTACTTTTAAATGATTCAAATATTCCTACGTCATTAAAATGTTTGACATTAAAATGTTTTGAAAAGGAATTATTCACCGGGAAAGCAGCAAATCTTAATTAAAATGTTTTGTTTGATTTGTTATTGATTTCCGTTGCTAAGTTCGTGTTGATTTTATGAGCAATAGTTGACGCTACGCAGTTTTGTAAATTTACATTCATTAACAGAAATATTTATTTTTTTATTCAAGTGCTTAATTTTATTTTCCATTTACCATCCTTCAAATAGATTAACGCGCAGCTTCCTCAAATTCACCCTCTTTTTATATAAAAACGACTCTAATGGCGTAATCAATGCACTCAGTACTCAACGATAAGGCTCCGAATATGCACATGAATTAATAAGCAAAGAACGCTGAAATTAATTACTCCCAAATTGAAAAAAGCATTGAAGCACAATAAAGCAGTTCTTAACTATCCTATTTAGTAGCTTGGAAGTTCTTTAATTTTACGTGCAGTTAATTTTACGTCGATTGAAATTATTAATTCTAGCGAATATATCTTTAATAGCGTTTATAATGTAGTTAGAAATTACGGATGAGTAACTTTAATTAAATTTGCGGTAACGGTATCTTCAAGTTCGTTCGTTCGAATAAAAAGTTTAGCCGAAGGAACTTTTCTCCAACAGAAGGCCGCAGTTGAGTTGCGAATTTTCTCCAATAAAAAATTCAACGTCGCTATTTAGTGAATGCGAATGTATCGCTCATTTCTATTCAAAGTGTTTCTTCTGTGTTTTCTTTTCACTGAAAGTCATTCGCCTAATCAGAGAGCAAAATAATTTAAATGCGGGCATTTGTTTCGTGAAGTAACGGCAAGGCCGCTCTGAACACCCGAATTGGCCGCGCTGGTCCTCTCATTCGCAATCTCAGGAATCTTTCGAAAACTTCTTAAATATCAGCTCAGTCCTTAGAATTTAAGCAAAGTCCTCAAAATATTAGCAAATTCATTAACACTTTAGAGAAAAAGCTTGAAGTATACGTGTCGCTCATTGTATGAAGGTTCGTTTAATGTATAAATGCACAATCGTAAATCCACAAGGCTTAGTGATACCTCTTCACTGCTCCATAATGCCAGTTGCTTAGGCCAGAACGGAATATTTACTACGCTCAATTCGTTGCGACAGGAAACCTTCCCGTACTCCCTTTTCCTGGAAGCAATCAAATGCAACCCTGTGGGGTGATACAAAAAGAAAAATCCACACCTGGTGCGTTGGGCGATCCAATCGCCGTGTCTCCGAATCCCTCCGTGGCTCCTTTTGCTTTGCAGAAATCAGCACCACCCCACACCTCTTCCCCTAAACACCACCAAAGCGCAGAAGAATAGCCGCAGAAGAGGTAAAACCTTGGTGGGAACGCACCCTCGTCCTGATCTCACCAGCGCTCGATCACAGAATGCGAAGACAGAGAAGAACTATCGAAGACTCTCCTTGTCTCCCCACCCCATCCGGAGACCAAAAGATCCCTACCACCGCAACGTGTAACAGTTCTCCGTACCAAATCTTAGGAGCAGTGACGTAGAGAGGAGGGGATTTGGGACACCCTCTAAGGGAAGGTGAGAGTCTCCTCCAGGATTGGGTGCGGAGGTTCCACATCCATAGGGAGGAATTCGGACCGGCCCACAAATTTCTAACCGTAGAGGACCTCCCCGCGTTTCGTTTTTTTATTCCGGAGGGATGAACTCGAAGTTTGAAGATCCTAATTTCTCCGGACTTAACCAACTGATAGAACAGCTACATGTACGATCCTCCTACATCCGGATTGTTTCCCGTTTCAAAGAGGCTGATCACATGGGCAGAGTACTCTGCCTAATCCAATTCTATAAATGTGTTAATAAAGGAAGGCACAAACAAGCAAAAGATTGTTAATTTGTAAAAGAATATTGGAATTTGTGTGTTACTCATATACGTTTCATTTGAATCGTGTGAAGAGAATTGAGATGTACGATGACATGCCGGACATCTTCTGTGGGTCAAAAGTGATTCAAAGTGTTTAGAAATGATGCAGGAAATCGCTGATCATCGTTGCTCTCATAACAAGACCGCCGTCGTACATTATAAATGCACCAGCCATTTTCCGAGACCGTTCGAGCGATATATTTGAGAATAAAAAGTGCTGGAGCCGAAAATATCTTCCAATTTTATGTTCGTCTTGTTAAATTATTCTTCTAAAACCTATTTCAAAAAGTTTGTATGCTAAATACAGACGCCGGACCATTTTTGTATATCCTATATTAATAGTAATGTCTCAATGAATACTGCACAGCAATTATTCCGTGGTTAATCTCGATCGATGTTTTTCGATTATTTTTATATTTTAGTTTTATATTGTTTCAGTGTTTCAATTTTAATACACCAGTTGCAGTAGTCATTGCGTTTTTTGAGTTTAGAATTTATGGGGTGGTCATAATTTAATTCCATAGCAACATAAGCAATTAACAACATCATCGTCTCTAATCCTCGTCTTATCTCTAAAGTACTTTGATTGATAGATGCGGGAAAATATTTCAGAAGTATTGAAATTAGAAAGCCATCGTTTATGCAATTAAAACTTTAATCATCCGTGTCCGTGTTATTCCGCATCCGTGAAATCTATCAAACTTCCAGCTTTGAACTGTACTCCTATCGATTGTCGACCTATTTGATTGTGACAAATGCCAACAATTTTTCTTTCGACGAGTTTCGACATCGAATGGCAAATGTGTGTATTAGGTAGATTTAGATAGATATTAGGTAAATCATACGATTTAAACATTACATATTCTAAGGGAACTCGAATCTTTTTCTAGGCAAATCAAGGAAGATAATTTCAGTTTCCCCTCTGCATTTCATTACTTTCCATGAAATCACGATCGTGATTTTCTTTCAATTAAAAGTGAAAATTGTTCGGAAACGACCCATTTCGCCTCATTCCATGGTAAGATGATTGTGTCTCTCTCCTCATACAAATTCATCGGAAAAATTAAATCGTAACACATTCAGGGAAAACATGAAATCAAATCATAAAAAAACGAAATGATTCACGCTTTCTTTAAAAGCGAACGCAAAGTTTGGGGGACATCTTTTCCAGCCTACATGACAACGGGACCTACTTGGAAATATTTCTCTTGATTTTTTCCATAGAGGCTTTCGAGAATCGATAGTAACCCATTTCCCCCATCTAAGCTGTGAATAGGTTCCGCTATTCCAACAGGAGGTACGTTTCTCACGCAACCGTCCTCTTTTAATCGTTCTCACCAATAGAAGCTAAAGAAAGTGAGAAATTGAGCGCTTACATGATGTATGACCGTGGTCTGGAAGTACTTCTTATCCATCCATGATTCGTGATTTAGAGGCAATAATTTACTTTCGGAAAGAATTCATGAATCATTAAAATGAACGTACGCGGAGCAGTCGAAGAGTAAATGACTTTCGAAGTAAGGAAATGATTGCTCAACTACATCTGCATGCGAGTCTTTAAAAAAGTATCTCATTCTTTCCTTTTAAATGTCAATAGAACAATATCAATCATTATTATGTATATAATTATTATATTTATATTGATGCTAATCCATGGTAAAGGCCTTGCGCTGTTCATACATTTAGTTTTGAAATAAATGCACCATATTGCATCGCTACGAATGTAACGCAACTTAAATTATATTTATCGCATTACTTACTATCTGCCACCGAAGAATAATTTTCGTAATTCAATTCGTAATTCAATTCGTAATTCGATTTGATTTACAGCAAACTTTTAACTGGCCAATATTCCCACTTACCATGGATGACTTTATCCTTTTGATGAAACTACATTTCGAGCTTGCAGTACTTGGAGCAACGACTATCGAAATCAAATTTCGAGTCAAATCGGAACCTCGACAAAACAGTTGGCTTCAGAGCCTATGATTTAAATTCAGACTTTATAAATTAATCTTCCGGTGTGTCATCATAATCTCCAAATGTATGCAACAGAGATTAACTCCTCCGCCTTTTTTGAAAGGAATGATATTTTCCAAAAGTGCGTGTAATTGAAGTCTCAAACTGTAGCTTCGTTGATAACTTTTCAAACGTGTCTGGTCAGTTTGATTGCCATGCAGAAAAAGGACGAGTTTGACTTTTCAAGAAAAAACTAGACACGCGCTGTAATGATGATTTGTATTATTTCTACACAGGTCGTTTGATGAACGACCGCTTTTGCCACTTTTTGCCGCTTTACCACTTGCATCTTCGAAGCACGCTTGCAGAACCGGTCGAAAACCAAACAGCCTCTGTAGAGATAATAACATTTCTTACCGCTTTTAATGTAATTCTAGGAAGCCATGCCTGCGTTCGTCGATTTTAAAACCAATATATTGGAAGTGATCGTATCGTGACGGTGGTTAAGAGAAAAAATTTGGAAGCTTAGCTGAAAAGTGGGATAACACATCGAGCGTGACGTTCGGATTTTATTGGGCTTGAACTCTTTCTGCGAAAATATTTCCTACTTTTTATTTCGGAGGATTTATAATAGGAGTACTACTGAATATAATTCGGATATTATATGGAAAATCATCAAATTATCGATAAAATTTGATTCATTCATTACTTACTTGCCCGTAGAAAATGATCATGTTTTATCTCTGTAATGTTGTCTATTTCATTGTTAATGCGCCGCTTAAGTTTATTTAAAACATCATATGAACCAAAAACATTTTGACCAAATCAACCTCATAAAAAGCTTACCTATGAATGTACTTCAGATTGGGGATTTTGTGAACCTATTTTATTTTTTCAAGCCTTTTGATGATTTCTTTAACTATCTAATATTTCGGCGAAGAGGTGTGAGATATGTTGAGATCTTTCACTTTAGGTTGTCACTTTATACTCGTAGTCTAGTCATTTGGCGATTTTTCAAGTAGTCTACTAACATTGAATAAAATACATTCGAACGAGTACTATTCTGTGGAATGAAGCTAATGTGTTTTTTCAAAAAAAGCTCTGCAATGCGACACCATTTATAGTCGTAATTTTGGTTGAAGATTCTTTTTCGACCGGTTTCACCCCAACACTGAGACCAGTTGCAATAAATATCATTAAAGGGGGGAACCAAGTTTTGTTCTGATTACTCCTAAGACGTGAGAATTTGATGACTTCTAGAATCATATTTCAGCGACAAATGCCTTTTATGTCAACGGAGCTCCCTAATTTAGATCTTTCGTCTATCTTCTTGATGTATGTATCTGTATCGCTGTAGTTTTTATCAGCGCAAACGTTGAAGACTTGCATGAGAAGTTATGTAGAATTCATAGCTGCCATCATCATCATGCATTCTGCCTTTTGGCAGCTCCCATGCACCAAATCTGTCTCCAATTCGTCCTGTCCCTTATTTGGTCTCCTTGTACTCACCTATCTATACTTCATCTATCATTTCTTCTTCCTCTTTTCCCCATCCACTTCAATTGCCGTAGTCAAAATCCCTCTTAAAATGTGTCCTATCCAGTTCCCTTTTCTCTTTTGCATGGTGTTTAGTTGTGTTCTTTTCCCCTATTTCTTTTTAGCACCTCATCTTTCCTTACTCTATCCACCCATCTATTCTCTCCTCAAAATCCTATCCTTCTCTCTTCTTCCTAAGGTCCATGTTTCAAAGCCGTATGTTATATCACTCCGCACACAACATTTCACCAGTCTCCTCCTCAGTTCTACATCTATACTGCTGCAAGAAAACATTTCCCTTCTTAATAATAGCTTTTGTTTCCATAGCTATTCTTTATTTAATCTCTACTCTTCCTATCTTCCGTCAGCAAATTCCCTAGATATCTATTACTTCTAACATGCTCTATTCTTCCCTCATTTGTTCCAACATAGCTGTATACGCACGGAATATATTCCTATGAATATGATGATCTCCTATTGAAAGAAGTGAACTCGGTCTTTGGTCTTTAGATAAAAGACTTGCGAATTGCTGGAGCCACTTGTCACTAAATCGCTTCGATGGACAAAAAGGTCTTCGGACTATGTAGCGCCAACATTCGCTTTTGTCAGTAATTGTGACGTCGTAAAGTCAGTTATATCTGATTAATGTATTCCTGAGCTAAACGAAGGTAAAAATACTGACAGTGTAGGGAGAAAAAGCCTTAAATTATTAGACAAAATCTATCCAACAGTGTAAGTAAATAAAAACAAATTATAAATAAAATTAAATAGTTATTATTTATATAATAAACAGTTATTATTGTTTACAGAGTTTCACAAAGATTTTCCTCTCTAAGGTATTGATTTACTCACAAGAAAATACATGTGCAACAAAATAAAAACATCATATCATTTTTAAAAGCAACGTTCTCTTCACCTCAATATTAATCTGCTTTTAAACTGAAAGGAACGATGAACCAGATGATTCTTTTTTAATAATAAAATAATTATTGAGGTTAATGGCAGAATATATCTCTCGTACACTCACTCACGTGTTATCCATTTTACGGGTTTTGACGTACATTTCGGAATGACGGCCTTTGGCGTAACCACTTTGAGTACTTTCGGGAATCATAGGCGAGGAATTGCTTTCCAATTCATCAAAAGTCCATTTATTTTGTTAACAAGTGATTCTTATTGTTTGATTGTTAATTACCCACAGCACTTCAAGTGTAAGTTAATTACCCTCAATACTCCAAGTACTCAATCGTCAATCAACTCAATTAAGGGAAATCGTTTTATATTTCAGCTAAATATTGAAATAAATGGTTATAACTCCGTTATATGATTACAAGATAATTATTTCACTGCACTCTGTATTGGACCAGCTGAAATGCCCGTTGATTCTCAACGGGGAAAATAGAAGTCGGATTAAATATAATATATCTATATGTACATAAGAGAAAATAACATCTCGTTTCTTAGTTTAGTCCAAAGGGACGAATTATCGAAAACAAAAATTTTCAATCTAATCGAAATTTTCATAGTTCGAAGCCTAAATATACAATCAGCAGTAAGAATTCGTGGCTGTAATAGTTCAAATCTCTGAAAATTTTCCTTCTCTTCATATCGTAAATTCTTGCCATTGCTTCTAAATGGTCATAAATACACAATGTAATTTCTGGGAAAATGCATGAGCAAAGAATCAGCAATCGCATCGATCGTCCGGGGGATGGGTTATTTACAACATCGAAATTTCTAAATATCATATATATAAAGCAAATGTCTGTCCGTCCCCCTATCTATCTCAGAAACGGCTTGACTTAGAGATCTGAAACCAACAGCATTGTGTTTCTACGATGCTGAAATCCCCAGGAAAACTATTCTGATCTCTGCAAAGGCCCGGATTCGAACCCAAGAGCACAAAATACGTTTCCATAAGAGATGAACGCATATTACGTTTTGATGACCTGCAGAGGTTGTTTCTTTTACAAAATTAAATTAGATACAATGGTCCTACGAAATTGAGATAGGTGTCTAAAAAAGGAAAATGATCGTCGAATCTTATTTTAGTCGTGAATCATTTATATAAATTCGAAATTGCGAGAACTTTGATAAAATATACGAAATATTCGTAAAACTTTTGGGAGATTAACAACCCATCCCTTTGATGACCAAGGCAATTGTTGAACGTTGATTTAATGAGTTATCCCATATGAATGCACGGGGATAATCAGTTAGTATACTTTTCCATAAGAAATGTACGCAAAATAGGTTTTCGTTACCTGCAGAGGCTGTTTCTATTACAGAATTAATAAGAAATAATGGTCTAAATCAGGAGGTAATGGTACGAAATCAGGAGAGGTGTCAAAGGAAAGAAAAATGATCATAGATTCTAATTTTAGTCGTGAAATATTGATATAGATCCGAAATTTTGAGAATTTTGATAAAACACGGAAATTTCGTAAAATATTTTGGAAATTTGGGAGAGAAGAATAACTTGAATATGGCAACTTAGTTGTCGAAATACGTATCGAGAACAATACTTGCTAAGCGCGACCACGGAGAACCCCAACCCCCGCTGGTGGGAATTCTTCAACGGTTAGTTTGCTCGCAAACAACGGCTATTTGGAGCTTTTATCTAACTCTGATGTCTTGCCACAGCCGTGTTCCTTTTCCTTATACATTCAACCCATCCCTTTGACGACTAAGGCTATTGTTGATCGTTGATTTCATGTATTATCCCATATAAGTACACGGAGATAACCAGTTCTTATATTTTTCTATAAGAAATGTTCGTAAAGTAGGCTTTCATGTCTTGAAAACAGTAGAATAAATATTATAAATAATTGTAAGAAATATATTGATTTATTATGATCTTACGACTTTTTTGTGCTTACGAGGACCAGATATATACGATAATAGATATATTTTTAAACTAAATTAAGTCCCGCCATGCTTGACGAGGGCGTTTACTAGTATTCGTATATTTTATCTCAATTCTCGCAACTTCGAGACGAAAGCGATATTCCTTGACCATAATAAGAATGTGTATTCAACTTCTCTTCTTTTCGTACTTATCTCGATTTCATACGACTGTTCCTTCTGATATAATTTTTCAGAGGAAAAAAAGTCTTAACATATAAAATTGAACTTTACATGTATTTCTTAAGGAATCTATCCAGGAAAGTTATCGCAAATCTTCTTCTCAAAACGTATCGTAAGTCATCATAGTCTACCAGCAGCTGCAAAACGGTTCTGCTCGTGATCCTTGAATATCGGAGGAAAAAGCAGTAGATTCTGTGATAAGCCTCAGTCCATTTTCCACCGAATTTCATATCACAGTGTCCGCCATTAACATCTGGGTCATGTTTAATACCCTCTTCTCGCTTCGGATGAGAACCATTGAGTCCGTGACTGAATCGCACTAACTGTGATCGTTTTTCTACGCCTTCTCGTTCTTCTGACCATCTCCAGGCCGCCTAAGCAGTTTGACGCCCGAGCAACTTGTCGAACTCGAATGCCGCATGATCGATTGCTATGGATACTATTTAAGGAAACAAAATGGCGATAATGTGCAATAAAGCATGCTCGGATGCGATCAGTTGATTCCGTCTCATAGAAACAGTTGAGCAATGAATTCGAAAGTTTTTATTTCTTTTTTTAGTTAAGATTTCGAGACGGTCACTGGAGACATCTTTTCTTTTCTGGTAAATTCCTGACATTGCTGAGTTGAGTGGGTGCATCCATCGTGAGAATGGCCAAGACTTGAGTCTGAAGGGAAAATGAAAAGTTGAGTTTGCAGGGTAAAGTAAATTGCAGCAAAGAAAGTTAATTAGGTGATACTGTTTTAAAATATCCTCTTTATATGTTTTACGATTCAAATTTTTAAAATGAAAAATTCCAAGCGTTAGATGAGTACCTCTTTTATCAAACGCTTTTAAAAGCAAAACTTGCTGAAGATCAAAGACAACTGCTCCATTGCAGATGAAAATCCTTTGATGGAGTATCAACATTTTTAAATCAGCATTTTCTTCAGCTCCCGCAAAAACTCTTAAAAATTCAAACTAAACTTTTCCCTGAGTCCATTAGGAGAATTGTTACAAATTTTTATTCCCAATTACCTAGGATAATGCTCGTGAAATGTTTTCCTTTTAAATGGTTAATTTATCATTTTTCTTGGGTCGTGATGATGGCTTGAAAATCTTCTTCCCAACCAGGGGCTATTCCCCGTAATGTAATATTTTCCAAATAAAATAAGTGCTCATAGTAAACTGTTATGTGCCTCCGGATAGCCATGTGGGTAACGCGCTCTACGTCGTAGAAAAAACTGCCTCGGGTTCGATTTCCGATGTGGGCTCACGTGCAAAATGGCCTCAGCTGACGAAGTAATTTTAAAATTACTATTACTGGTAATTTTGCAATACATGATGCGTTGAAGCATTCGTGAACGATATGGCAAAGATTGGAAGATATCTTAGTGCAATCGAAGTGAATTAAAATATATTGTATCATTTCTTAGTGATCTTATGCATTTATATTAGAAATATTTATTTATCATGCGAAAGGTTATTTTCATATACTAACGTCATTGAAGACGTACTTTCTTAATTCCACAAAGTCACCCAGCGAGATTTCGTCGGAGGAAATTCAACGTGAAGGAAAAAGTTAATTTTAATAACATTTTCTATCTCATATCTATCCTGCAATTTAGGAGGAAAGTTTTATCGATCAGTTTTGTGAATTTTTGGAGTTCCATAGTCTTTCCTGTAAACATCCTGTCTCCTGATGATCTTGAGCTAGAATTTTTCAAAAGAAGTTTACTAATCAAAGGCATGCAATGTCGTCGTGGTAATTGAGTCCAAATGCTGGACAAAGTCCAGGAGCGATGCTCACTCACGCAGTTACTCATATGCATGGAGAGCAATATTTCAAAGTTTTGCGATTCTACCGACAGCAGTCGGATGTGACTAGACCAGGGTGGTGAAAGCTCAGAATATTCCATGTCATGGTGCTTATAAAGTGAAATCCACAAAAGGATGATCACAATGCCTTCCTCCCCCTCATCGATAGAAAAAAGGGGAACACACCTTAAGAATCGGTGCGTGAACGTCGACGTTCTTCAATACACGTTCCACCGAAATTTTTATAACTCACGTTGGAGTTGAATTTCTCAGATGTGGAACGACACCCTTGGAGTATATCTATGTGTCATAAAAGCCAGTCTCTTTTCAATTGTATCAGTAAACAACATTTGCTTTGCTAGCGACTTATGAATGCTATGGAAAAAGAATTTCAACTTCAGAATGTCGAGAACACAAATCGAAAATGGAATTAATTCGGTTAATTAAGGGCACTTTGGTAAACATGTAGGTATATTAGAAACCCCAATTTAGCACACTAAAATACATTTTTACCGGGCACTTTTAATGTGTTTGAAATATAGAGACTATCTTCATTTCATCTTATATTAGTAGAGACTCTTAATTTCCAAACAGCCGTTTCGAGCAGATTGAGTTGAAAATTAGGATTATATTAAAGCCCATGAAAGCGGCCGCAAATCTGTGGAATTACAATCTGCCCAGGAGAAATTTATCGGAAATATTTATTTTGAATATCTTGCAGAAAGTTAAATTCAAAATTTTTCATTTTATTTCTCAAAAATATCCGTTACGTCGATGATACACATTCATTAAATTCATTATATCACTATTTGATCCGTTGTACAAACGTTTGCTCCAGTTTTCCCTCTATAACTTGTTAACTCTTCAATTATCAGCTTGGTTAACTCGATCTCTTTTTGGAATCAAGACGGACTCTCGAATAAAGACATTTTTTATTTCATGTTATGTATCATAGCGTTAGTTCAATTCGAGAATCATATAACACTCCATAAAGGGAAATTCAATAATCTTTTTTTCGACAAATTCCTTCCTCCAACCACTCCGATTTTCTCTTTCGTCTCAAAACGCGCACTTGCGGTTGCAGCGAGAGCAATCAAAAAGCGCGCACCCTGTTTCCTACCGTCGGTGTCATCAAGAAAGAGCATTTTTTAGGTGAGAAACTCGTGTTTGCTTAACCGTAAAAATCTAGCACGCTCCCCGCGACACGTTCTTCAATGACTAATCGCAACAAAGACTTCATTTTTTCTTCCTTTATTCGAGTCGCGAACAGGAACTCTTTTAGCCCTCGGGGCTCCCAATGGATAGCGTTTCCTTTCAAAGTGGAATGATTACCTGAAACATTCTCGCGTGTGCCATTTTCTGCGTGATTTTCTGGAGAGCGCCCGACGCCTCTCTATTGTTTTTCGAGGAGAAATTAGCGAAGGAATGTTTTCTTCCATTTGTGGCGATACGCGTCGTCATTTTTTATAATAGGGTGGTTGGAATATTCTCAAAAAAAAACATCTGCAATTGCAATGCATTACGAAAATAAATTTAATTATTTTATGAGATTCTATAATTTGTAATTATCATTAATTAAATTACCGTTAATAAAAACTGTTACATACGTAATATTTAATCGATAAATATAGGAAAGTTATAATGTTATTTGTCACGACTAGACCGAGCATTATGATTATGGGTACAATGTAACAATATATTACGTCGAAATCCAGGGTTATTCTGCCCCACTGGAATAATGAAAACAGTTTAAAGTTGGAAAAAAAATTAACTCTCGGTTCTCCTTTCCCTTCATCGTGCGATCAAAATCAAGAAAAACAAATTTGTGCTTAGAGGCAAATATTGAAGGTTTGACGTGATTTTGAGTGTGAATAAAAATTAAAAACTTCCAAGGGCAAAAGTAAATCGAAGTAAAACACCACATGAAACAATCAACTCAATCAATTAATGTTTTATACGAAATTAGTTTTCTTATTTTACTCAATATTTTCAACATGTCATCGATCCCTTGTCATAATCTAAAGATACTTATCCCTTTGCAGATTCGGCAATTGCGTATAACAGCGCTCCAAAAAGGAATTAGTTTGGTCTTTCATTTTGAATGTCAAAGTACAAGAAGCATAAAAAATAATACAATGGAAGAACATGGTTTCACCAAGCATTTTTAGTACGTCAAATTTTTGAGTAACCGGAATATAAGCATACGGCTTTTATTAACACCACGTCCGAAATCGTGGAAACGCTGGAATAAAATGTAGAGGTGGAATGGCAAACGAAAGAATGTTGTCTCCTATGATTAATCAAACACCCCGAATATGGCTGATAATAAAGTAAACTTGTACGTCTCCAAGGCAGCGCGCAGAATAAACAGTTCCCATGAAACGCCTTTTATAAACGGAAAGTAAACAATTATTTCTGAATCAACCGCTCCGAAGGTGTATTTTTCAATGGGAAATTTATTCTTTAAAACGAGAAATTTATTTGAGGCACGGAGAAATTCACTGAGGTAGCGATACGATTTTATAACCTCCATACCAACATTCACAATTAAATTTTGTCAAATCGTTTGCGAGTTGACATATTATTCACAGAAAATTTCTCTTTTCAGCCTTTTGAAGATATGCAAACTGAATAAGTGTATGTATCGATCTCAAAACAACCACATAGGCGTGATATTGAACAAATCTTAGTGAACCAGCACAAATACGGTACTTAGGTGCCATTTATAGAGAATATACGTATCGCATACATACCTAAATATTCCAGGTGGTTTCATCATAAAGTGGTAACGTCATTACAATTTTCTACAAACATTTTGACGTTTCTTTAAGTTGTCCAAGTGACATGCTGACATGGATTTTCGCGCTTGAATGTAACGGTCCCCTCCCTCGAGCCAATCTCTCCCAATCGAGAACTATTCTTCTCCCCTATATCCCATTTCTTCAGAACTGTTCCAGCAGTTGGCCTATTTAACCCTCTCATTAAGGTCCATCCACGAGGTGTGAAATCATAGGTTCAATTCAGTCAAATTTTAGTCACACCTATTTAAGAACACGAACTAGGAATATACTTTGCGCAAATAGAAACGGAGTGCATTGGATGAATAAAAAACGTCACTTTATGCCAAATAAAGATCTGTTCCCTGATTGTTTTTGCACAATTTTAACTGTATTTAATATAATGCATTATAAATAAAGTTCATTTCGTTGCAGAAGTTTCATTAGCTTTCTAATTTGTAATTAGATCAATTTTTAGAAACTAAGAATCCTTAACTATTTTCGTGATAAAGTCTGTGCATCATCTGGTTTACTTTAATGCTTCCCTCGTAACTGGAAATTAATCTCTGTTTACAGCCCGAAAATTATTCTGTACAAACGTCTTAATGATTTGATTAGCTGCCGCCAATCTTTACACCATATGGTGATCCGATTCAACAGATGGCAATCTTCCAGACAGAAGGTTCAATGGAGAAGAGCGGTTTACGCCTACTCGGCCATCTTTGCATTTCCTGTTCCCATGACACCCAACCACAACAAAGTTACTTATTTATTTATTCGGCTTAGATTTAAATAAATTTCTGAGTGAGAGTAGTGAAAATAACTATGAATAAACTATAATAAACAATTAATTATAATAAAGTATAATAAACAAAGTAACGAGGCCTTTGATTTCAAGAGCGAATGTCTTTGGAAGCCAAATTTCCTTAAACTTAGATTCGGTGAAACATTTCCCCCAATTTAAGCAACTAAAGTTACTCCAGGATACATAAAATCTTAACTGAATAAGAACCTGTACTCGTGCTGTACGTAGAAGTGGTAGCGAAAGTTGGGTGTGTCAGAAGTAGTAAAGAGAAAATATTTGGCATAAATTATAAAAGGAGTATTTGGAAACAGAGGGAGCCATAAATGAAGGAATTTGGACTGAAAGATAAGCAGCGAAAGGAAGTGTTGGTTTGGACACACGTAAAGGAGAGGAGTGGAGGAAATATTGGTGAAGGTATTGCTGAAGAAAAGGGATACAGGTTGTTATTAAAATAAAAGGAAATGTAAGTTAAATTCAGTCATTCCCATCGCTGATTGTCTTCCATTCCAGCGAAAACGTGCCTTAATAACAGTATGTACTCAAGAATACAACAACGTCTTCTGTCACCATTCTCAGCGGTGCACCATGAGGCATCAAAGATGCATCACTGCACTTGATGCATTTCATGACTCGGAACATCAGGCGCGACCAATTACCAGTCATTTTCCGCTCGATGAAAAAATTGATTATTTACCTTGAAGATTGCCATGGCAACTTATTTCGTGATTATGAAAAGCAAAACTTTAAAAACTGAGCTATCCATCATGTCTGACAGACAGATAATGTGTGCTCCTCGAATTATTTCGGTCAGAGATTTAGCAATTAAAGAGTGTCCGTTGACTTGAGCGTAAAATCTTTGAGAATAAAGTTTTCCACTCTCATTCCTCGCGCGTGCTGTTAATGTCTGCAGTTGCTGGTCAAAAAATCTCTCCACTCATGAGGAACGCCTGTGCTAATTATAGTCTGTGTATTCCCAGCATCCGTTACAATTATGTGGTAAATCCGACTGAAAACGGATTGTGGTTTTCTTGGGATCGCTCAAATAAGAAATGACAAATTCCGCAAAAAGTCTTATTCTTTCAAAATTCCGTATCAGCTGTCAATTTCTAGCTTGTCTGTTCCAGGAAGTAATCTTCAACATTTTGAGGAAAGCTATCTGATAATTTTTAATAACTCCTGTTGACAAATTATTAAGTTCACTGTAATCAGCGAATTGCGTATTTAAGAGCTAAAATTTCCAACACGAACATTGCAAATTTTTCGTGTGTTGTACTCATATTATTAGTATAAACTATTGTTCTGAGGTAGAGAAATTAGGGAATTAGTGTTAATGTTTCATTAGTGATCAAAGAATTTGAATATAAGACATTGTAAAATTTTACCTTTTTTGACATTTGAAGGATAATTATTAATAAATTCTTAAATATTTACGTTAATAAGTTTCTGGAGAGCACGATATACTTTTTCTACACCATTTTCGAAATTCGGAAAGAAAATACGGAATCAAACTTCCCTTGACAATTTTATTTTTCAAATCAATGCAAGTTTTTCTTCGATGGATAGATGTTCGTTTTACGTGGAAAACGTGAAAAACAAACGAATGAAAACGAAAGAAATCGAGCAAAAGAAGCTCTTTTTCATAAAGGATACTTCACCATCACTCTTTCCTTTTCATGAAATACTTAAGACAGTTTTACATTAGCAATAGCACAGCACACACCCTAACCACAGCGGTGTAAAATGTGTACTAATAACACGTTAAAAACTCCTAAAAGCCGTAAAAACCAGAGGAGCAAGAACTCCGACCCAGTATAGAAACCTAATACGTATTTCGGCAGCTGAGCTGCCATCCTCAGAGGCGAACCAAGAGTTTTCACCTAAAGAAGTTGAGGAAAAGATGGTGTATATATATATGAGGAAAGGCCGGGGGGGGAGGGGATAGGATGGCGGAGGGGGGTGTTTGTCGATAAGTAGCTGGTACAATGGGGAATTTGGAATAGGACCTTTGTCACTGTTAAGTACCTTTTCTCTGTTTTTAAAAAAAAAATAAACGCTTTCGTAGGCGTCCAATTTTCTATCGTCGTTGATTGATTTTATTTGTTTTAAATCTTTTATGTCTTTTAAATCTCTATAGGGTGGTCTCTTTCTGAAATGTGTGTGGCTATGCTGGATAAATTGTGTCTACCGTTTTTGAAGTGGGCCAAATGTTCCTTGAATCTCGTCTCTATTTTCCTCTTTGTCTGACCTATGTACGATTGCTTGCAATGTTTGCAAGTGACTTGATAAATTCCCGATTTACATTAGTTCATAAAGAATGTACTTTTTAACAATTTTAGACCGTGGTTCAATTAATTGTGCGATAAAGCGTCTAATGCTGATTAATTGAGAAAACTGTTCCGTTTGGGTACTGAAATATACTAACATAATAATTACCGATGAAAAAAATAACATATAATTTCTCTGTAAGGACTTCTTCGGGAAAAAGTCACCGTACATTTTCAAATGTTTTATTTTTCGTTTATAAAGCCAAAACTTTCCTTTTTAAAGGAGACTTGAACGTCCGTGACCCACGAGGAAAGAATCTACAGGTACTGTTGTGTGTTCCAGAAGCCACAGACAATTTACTCCGTGACGAAGCAGAATTTGCACGGTCTCCTTTATTTGCCTTCATTACCACGGCGGGGAATTAGGATCGCTCACAAACGCACCGAATTCATTCTCTTTCTGCTTTTCTTGCGTCGGCCACAGGAGATGGCGTTAATGGATTGATTTGGCAGCAATTTGAGGAAGCAGATCCTGGCCTCCTTTCCAAAAGAATTGCTACAGCTCGAGTGGTTGTTTCCTTTGTTTTCATACTTAAGATGTATTGCCCTTTTAAAGCAATAAAAGATCAATAGCTTCAATCGAATCCATGCAACTAGCAAATACCGCTTTATGTATCTTTGGAAATTAATAATCTAATAAACGAACGATTTGCATTTACGATGGTTTGCTATATGCATCTGGTGTGGTAGATAAGCTGTTAAAATTCGTAAGTTTGTTGTATTTGGTAGATGTTCATAACAAAAACCTAAAACGCGTTTTTCTCAAAACAGTGTTTTTGTAGTTGTCGTGCAAGATAATTCCAAAACTATTTCAACTATCAAGATTTTCTTTTTTCATGCTTTTTAAGTATTAAATTTTCTAGTTGATAAACCTCAGATATCGATAAAAATATTAATTTAAACAATTGCTACTGTTAAAAGTGAAGGAAACTTTTTCGTAAAAATCGAAATTTTATATTTAAATAGCTGGTAATTTTCACATTGTTTAAAAATTGTTTATTTCATCGACTAGATAAATGTATATTCTATAAGAATAAAAATTATTTTCAAAATTTGAACAGTTATTGCAGACGCTAGAATGCACACCAAATGCCAACTCCTGCTTGAACAACCTATAGAGATCCTATGATATAAACGATAAATTCGGATACGTTTTACCAAAAAGATGTTTTTCATCATTTTAAAGGTGTAATATAGGCGTATGCCTACTTATAAATCTATGTATTGAACTGTTCTTTTAAAAGAAATTTCCAAAAGTCTTAAATTTTGCCCTTCTAAACCAGGACCCCCCTTAAACCAACTGTTAAATCTTCAATGATTACCCGACGGAACCGCAATGAAAAACGGAGTTTGTTCACCTGTTAATCTTTATCGAATAGAGGACATTTTTTCAACTTTTATTTTCCGCACGTGAGTTTACATTGTCCTCAAAATTATTCTCGTTCGTAATGACTTTTCCTTGCCATTGGAAAGTGAATAATTTCCAAAAAATTGAAATATTGAAATCAGCCTGAGATTTCTCGGTCTGAAACCAGCTCCACTGGTGTGCATCCGAAACATTTCCGCAAATCTCATTTCTACTTTATATGATAACCTAATATTGTATCTTAAAGGGGTTATGTATAAGAAGGGACTACGTAGTCTCAATCTCACCATTCAATAAAGACGTTTTATTATCATTGTTATTACTATTATTACTATAATTGTAATTTTTATTGTGAGATATTTGTAAGTACAATTTTGTAATGGAAGTTCGAAGTCGTAATATTTCTGAATTTCATTCTGAACTCGGAGCGACTGAGTTTTCGGCTCTCTTCATTAGAGTACAGATTGAAATTTAGTTTCTGTGCGGCGAAAGTTGAATGTCAGGGTGCAGTTGAGGGAAATGAAGGTCGAGACGTGTAGTCTCAAGGAAAGGACCGCCAGATAACAAATCGATAGATTTCACCTTACAGTTTCAACCTGAAGTGGGCTTTAGACACCCCTAAGTAATGCATAATGCTGTTGCAAACCTTTAAATTATGGTCAGTGCCAACGCTTGGTTCGATTTTGCATGGATTAAGCTTCATATAATTACATTCAACGGTACGTCGACTATAGTAATTAACGAATTTCGAAGATTACTTTCGCCCAATTATCCGTCTGTTTAAACCAAGAGGAAACCGAAACTAAATGTTCCACAGACTCAGCTTCCGTCACAGAAAGAGGTGCACAAAAATTTAATGAACTCCAGTGTCCGGTCGTTGGATTGAGAGCAAAGATTTCCCCGAATCATACCTCCCGATTCATTGTGGCTTTCTCCATAACAATAGAAAATCGCCGCTCTTGATTTAAGAGACAATTTCTCTCGCTAACGTCGCCCACCTTTTTAAATGGCACGATAAAAATAAGAAATAAATTTTCAAAAGTTAACTACGGGTAATTAACACTCTCCGAACAGCATTTTCATTCTTATAAGACTCCCTGCAAATAAGCTGCACCATATTTGAAAACCGTTGTGTTATTTTTTACGTCTAACATGCTCATAGCAACTCGTCCGCATCATCATTCAGCTCAAAATAACCCCGAAAGTGCTCGAATGTCCTTTAAAATTTAGCATATGTACTTAATTTTATGGAAAATGCTATTGAATATATACTGAATAACTATTAAACAAACCTAACCCACCTTTTTCTTTCGATAGGAAAACTTGACTAATAAAATAACGCTCTATGTATATGTCGTTGGATTTAATGTAAGAAGAGTTTTTCAAGCTTCTCTCCTGCAGTTTTAAATTGCTTCAGTGAATCCATAAAGTTCCCTTTGCCACTGCAGAGAACGTCAAAAGCAGACTGAGACTGGATGATGAAGTTGTTGAAACCCGCCTTTAATGTTCTATGATTTTCCCAATTTCACTATAACTTATGTTTGCATAATACGCTGATTTCTCATGCATTTGATGTTATTTTAACTTATCGTTCATTTTTTGCCGACTGTAACATTTCTGCTGATTCCCCTCTTGAATCAACCGCCAACTACTCCGTAACCGAGTTCCAGATTTTTCTTTTGTGACACTTGAAACATGTTCATACCAGCTCATTGAAAATCTCGATTATCTCATATCCCAAATTCATTCGTCCGATAAATATTTCTCTACGAATTTTACCGCCACTTCTGATAAAACTTTCATTGGGAACAGTCATCACTGCGCAAAGGCTTAGCATAAAGTGTTTTTAAGTAAAATAAGATGTAAAATACAGTTGTGATGAGATGGACCCTATCGTATGGCAAAAATAGTCCTCTCTTTCGATCTTTTACGTATTCCTTGGCTCCACGCTCAGCCAAGCTTTTATTTGCTCCTTTTATCTGCCTTAAGAAGGGTTTCATATTTTCTATTACGCATCCATCAACTAAAATATTTCCCTGCTGATGACTTCCTTTCTATGACATCCGAGTCGATGTATCACATTTTTCTCTTATTATTTTTTATCAATATTGATGAAAAAAGATCAAATCGTTGCTTAAATTAGCGAAATAAGTTCAGATTTATCCTCGGTAGACAAAGCTTTTGCGTTCAACCTGATTCATAAATCAATCAAATACTGCAAGAACAGTTATATACTTAAGACTAGTTGCATCCATAGATGCAAAGAACTTATTGAAGTCCTCCTTCAAGCGATATCTTCAAACCTTTTAAAACTTGAAATTAGATAGTAAAACTTCTGCTTAGAAAGTTTCAAAAAAGCTCTATTAAGGCATAAATTACACGTTTCCTCTCATTAAACTGGTGGAAACCTGAGCCATAATCTCCGAAAATTCCAGAAACCCACTCTCGGTTTCTGGAATTTGGAAAAAAGAATTTTATACGATTCATCGGCTTAATTTCCCTATGATCGGAAAAAAATTTAGACTTCGATATCAATGACGTATTGAAAGAGAATATTTATAATTTGAAGTAATTTATGATGAACGAAAATTTTTTTTATAAAAGGATATGACACTTGACATAACGAAACGTCTTGTGTTAATAAATGTATCGATCTTTCGATTACAATTAACAAATTGACATCTTATTATCGTAAATTTATAAATCTATAATTCATAAAGAATATATAATTAATATAAAATGCATTAAAGCTGTACACATTGAAAATAATTGTCGTTTGACTTTGCATTAATCGGCAGCGTCATTAATTTATTCTGATTCTATAATCTGAATTTTTTTATCAATAAAATATTTCCAATTTATTACGAATATTTTCGGACAAAATGGGTGTCTATCAGAAAACATCGCAGCTAAGAAAGTGCGATAAATCCACTCACCGAAATATTCCAATCCTTCCTCTCATGAACTGCCCGTTGAACTTTGCCGCTGTTCAGTCGTAGCAACCGATCCGGAGTTTGTTTAGGAATCCCTCGACTTGAGTGGAGCACTTATTCACTCTAGGAAGTATGACTGGCAATTGACTCTTGGGGCAGTTGTGGGACTGGTCTAATGACAAGATTACGCCAAATTCGAAGGAAATCAATCATCTGCATTAAATTAGCAAGCTGTCAGTCACGTGGAAGGGGTGAAATATTTCGAGGATCGTGTCTCAGCATTCTTTCGTTGCAAAACATATCCTATGCGAGTTCATTCTGTGCCTTTATGCCTCTTTAATTGTGACATTTGTGTCTTGCAACACACTCGTGTTTCAACTTAACATCGAAATCGTTCGACCTGTATTTGATGTAGATTATTGTGATAATGTGAGGAACAATTTATGAAAGTATTGAGATTCTATAAAGATGAAGATATCCTTGAAAAGTTGATAAATTGCGTCGTGACCTTCTCAAAATTACGTAAATATAGAGGTAATTAATTGAATAATTGTGCGTTTTTTATAACAGCGATTTGTGTTGTATTGTTACAAAAGATGGTTTTTCGATCCGAAAATGTTTCTTGTAATTGGAAAACTTAAATGAGTTAAAATCAGAGTTTTTTGCATGTAATTATTACAACCACTGAATATATTTGCATCGAAAACAGGGCTGAAAATAAATTTTCGAGAAAAACCTTTCATTGGAAATGTGAACGGAATTCCAACTCCTAGAAGGTGCTTCTTCGTAATTTTTACGATATACGACGGGTCTTTCTAAAAATACCCACTACTAGAAGATATTCTGATTTTACAAAAGTTAGTTTTGATGTAAACATTCGGTTACCTAAGGCCTCCGTTAGCCAATCCTTCCGGTGTCGCGCAACCGATGGGCAGCATTCCTCCATATTCGCATCAGCAAAAGGAATTTATGAATATCAGGGATACCTCAGATGAGCGATTTTGTAAGCAAATATTGACTGAAGATAATCGGGCGATGAAAGAGACACCGCTGCAACTTATGTTCTGTTTCGAATGATCTCTGGATGCAAATAGATTCGTTTTCAAAACGGTGAATTCGTAATTTTGCGGAAGATTACGCAACAGAATGATTGCGTGCTTAAGAAATTTATAGGAAATCGCCTTGTCTATCGTACGGAAATTATTCTTATTCCAAGTTTTGGAATTTTCCCACAAAGATGAAATGCCTATATTTTATGATCATTCATTTGAGTTGAGTTGAGTCATTCCTTTAATATTTTTTCCAATTATTTGAAATGTTTCCTTATGATGTTACGATATAACGAATCCGGTAGTTCATTCGATTAAATGTATTTTTCATAGAAAGCTTTTCTCTTTACGATATCGTCATAGATGTATTCCACAAAGTAACACCTGAATATGTTAATTTTATCAGCTCATAATGTTTATTACACTTAAGACACAGTGTCGACCGATTTGAGTTGCGACTTCAGCATATCTTGATGTTGGATTTTAGCAATTTTCATGAATATTAAGGAACTAAACGCTTAACTGACGATAACATCTTAGCTAATAATACTTAGTCATAAACTAAAAAGAAAATGTATGTAATGAACGAGATAGTTGCTAATATCGCTCCTTTTATTTGAATTTGAAAAACCTGCGCAAACCTACTGATAGTTCAAGCTAAAAGATGTTTAAGAAAGTTGTGTATAAGAAGGAAATTACAAAATCAATAGTAATATAACAAAATTAAAAATTAATAATAAAATAAAATCATAAACTGGAAAAACTGCAATAATAAACCATGAGGAAATAATTGATAAAACAGAAACATCAGATAAAACATTCAAACGAAATTACAAAAATAAAATAACATAAAAAAGTGGTAACTGCAAGAATACACTATGAGAAACTGGTAAATATCGAATATCGAGAGAATATAGAAAATGACACTTACTAAAAAGACATGAAAAATTTAACAGTCGATTAAAATAGTACATTAATGAATACGAATAGAAATATTTTTTTATAATGAGGAAATAGAGAAAGGCAATCGAACTACAGCAACTCTAACTCTGCGAATTCCAGTGGCAGCTGATGAGGCAAATTGAAATCATGGAGTGTGCACTTTCACAGCATTCCTTATCTGCACGGCAATAAAACAGACACTGAGCGATTCACCGCCGCCTTTTTAATCAGCACCAGGAATAAGAAACGTCTCCTTTTCTCTCTATTCTATTCGACATCTTACTAAAGCATGTTCACTTTTACGGGTTATCATCACTAATCCTTTCATTTTCATTTTAATTGGTCATCTACATCGATAACTCTTGACTGTTTTCCTTCAAGATTTCTTACTTTAAAAACTTCAGATTTATCCTAAGCGTTAAGTTGACTTTTGCATATTTGGTCTTCATTCAAATAACGCCATCTTGTATTTTGCCCTCCTAGGATGAAAAGTACGTTCTTGAGCGTGGAGTTCAATTAATTTCTGACCGCATAAAATTTTATAATGAAAATAATGATCGAATCCAGTGAGATTCGAAGTTAAGCATCTACAGGCAAATTACTTCTACATAAATACCCTGCAAGCCACCTTCCGACTTGTGGCAGGGGGTGTAAACACAAAAATGTTCGAGTTACCTCTTTAGCTTATTGTTATCGCGTATCGTTCGTGAGAAAATGAATCCCAAAACGGCTTGTCCTTGCATCTATTTCTCTTATTTCACGCTCATTGTCGGATCGGTCGAAGTAGCAGGGGACAGAGCAGCAGCATGATACAGATTACGTCTTCCGCAAATGTACTTTCCCTGTAACTATCAAGCAATCTCAGTCCAGCTTCTAACCTCCTATCTTTCAAGGATTCCCACCTTGCGTCTGAGAACATTTGCGTAATGCTTGCTTTTCAGCACATTTTAACAAATCGTATCGCTGCACTTTCTTAAGTTCGCGGGTGCAAAGTTTTGTCTCTTTGATCCCATATTCTCTCTGTGTATTCCAGATGGGCCTGACTATGGAAAAATAACATCGCTCTCTAACCTTTTCATCGCATCTAACTACAATGAGCTTCATAAAACCGTGCTTTTTAGTTGCTTTGCCGCATACGAGTGCTCCAGGTTAAGTTATTCGTAAGAGTGATTCCGAGATAATCGACTACATTTATATTCATTCCTCTACTTTTGTACGGGTTTATGTGTTATTCTGTGCTCTACTCTTGATTGAGAGCTTCCTTATCGTTTATCCTTCATGTAGTATATTCCTCGTACTTTCATCATAAATTTTGATTAATTTAAACGAAATACGAAAATTCTTTAAATAAAATCAAAATCTAAACATAGACCGAAGAAGCATTGGAATTTTCAGACGTGATTTCGTGAGTTGTACGTGCACATATTCACGTTGTAAGTTGCCGTTTACCTGAAGATGCAAGCGTGCTTTCTAAACCGATCACGCATCGAACAGTCTGTGGGAAATTTCCGTTTTATTATTACTCTGCGATACAAATATACCTCAATTTCGGATTTCTTACACGTGATCTCTCCAATACACGTGTGTCGGATTTCCTCAAATAGCTTTAATTCAATTCAGTGAGATTTGTAGTTCATTCAGAACTTCTATCTGATGAAGAAGAAAGAATCCTTGTTTTCTTGGTGCTAGACATCCTGGATTAAGAAGTTCATTTTATTTTGATGAGATAAAGGCGTTTATTGGGGCTATTTATTTTCTAAAGAAGTTACGTTGCGCATAGCAAAGAAGGAAATTCAGCGAAAGAAATTTTATTCGGAGAATTATTCAGATATACTTTGGGAGCTGGTCTTACCAAATAGGAGTTACTTAACTTCAAAATATTCATGTTTTAATTTCATAAAGGTGTAATTCATTGTATGAATCGAAAGTTAATAAAAAGGAACAAGACTAAAATTCCGCACTTAATCGACGTTTTTTGTTTCGACATTATCATCAGCTCTTTAACCGCTGAGTCGTCGAAACCGCTCAGAATAGAAGTGCGAAATTTTACAATCTATTTTTTAAATCCCTTATAGAAGTTCACGATCAATCGAATGCATTCCCTAATTCCTCATTCCGACAGCCCATGACAGCTGTATGGCTGTAATTTGTGGCTTTAAGAAAGGGGGAAAACGAATTTAGATGAACTTAAGATTCGGGTTTATATCAGACTGGTATAAAATAATTTTTACAAATGGGGAAAACGAAGAGATACATAGGACTCAAAGAAGAAAGAGGTCGAAAGTGTTTCAACTAAGGTTATGAAGAGATAGAAAATAGATAGGTCAGGATCTATGAAGCAAAAGATTTTAAAAATCGTTAATAGGACAGTTTCTCAGAAAACAATAGAATTATAAATATAAAAATGAATCGATGAAAGATAATGAGGATAAATGTAGTCTGATGCATCACGTTGATTACGGAAATTAAGGACTGCGCACTTTCCATACAAAAAGGTACATACAAGAAGTTTTTATGATGTTAATTTTTTCACACACTTTTTCCATTGGTGTGATTTACTTTTACTTCTTTATTCGAGAGATTATCATAAATACGTTAATTTATCGATAAAACCAATGTAATACACAGTAAAACTATTTATTTACGAAATTAGGCGGTGTATAGATACAGGTCTGGTGGCAGCTTAATCAAATAATACACTTACTTAATTTTATACATTATATTGAATCTAAATTTAAATAACATATTTACACAATTTACTTTCCTATATCTCAATGAATAAGAAGTAATTAAAAGGCGCTCCCTTTGTCCGGCCATTACTATTAAAAGAATATAACGGCAACAAATATTACAAAGCAATAATTCGCGTACTCTACATCTAAAACTGCGGCAAACAAATCAAGCTTTAGATGTATCATTTTCGTTTTGAGTAATAAAGCACTTTTTTAAAAATTAAACAGCAGAGAAGCCGTTCCATTCTGTTTTCCAACTTAAAAGAAATGAAAAGTTGTCACATCCCGGTTATAACGCTATCTCGCTTGTAACATTGTTTTCACTCCGCCCATAAAGCGCGTCTTAAGCGGGTTTTACTGTAATAATGGCTATGACGACAGTAATTTCTTGGGGATATGTTATAAAAAGGTTTGTTTCTTTAACAAAAGTCACATTCAGTAGTTTCGGGTGTTAAAAATAATGAAACTTGCATAAATTATTCGAAGAGACGATGATCTTCAGCCATTGCGCACGGGCTTCTGTATCGAAGCTCAGAACACTGAATTCAGAAGTGGATTGAATCATATTTAAAGTCATTTAGATAATGGAAAGTTAGCAACCGTCAAAATACAAAGGATCGAAAAATTCAAACTCGGAGAAATTGTGATCATGGAAGAATCACGATGATCTATATAGTGAATTTCGAACGAAAAGGCTGATCCCGAATAGAAAGCTTAAGAACAAAGCTTATAATATATTCTAAGCACATTCAGAATGTGACAGTCGTGTGTGGAAATAAGACAAATTCTCACCACTGTGTGTTCTTATGCATATTCTGTTATTTATGCGATGCGTTTCTCTTGAATAGTATTTTAAGGTCAACAGATCGCTGATGCTGACAGAAAGTAGAACTTATGAAAAAAAATGGTATTTTAAATGTTTTTTGCCTTCCGGCTCTGGATCTGCATGGAGAGAAACAGCATATAAGCTTTCAATGTTTAATTATAATCAAATAATTAGGATAGAAGCAGTGCATGTTTTTTAGCAAATGATTGATATAAACTGGATAATATGGGTTTTTGTGTTTTCCCGGGTATTTCGTGAAAACTAACGAATTTGGGTGGAAACCACTCACTTCTTTAAATTCGTTTTAAGTAGTTGTATCAGGATCAAGTAATTCTCTTCGTGTGATAGGAAAAAAGTTTAAAATCAATATGGTCTTGCCGCGCCGTCGTATGGGTGCAAGGGGTGCATGGCACCCGAGTGGCGGCATCTAAAGGGCGGCAGCAGAAACGTAGCCAACCATTATTATTATTAAGATCACATTCTTTGTTGTTTTCTCTGTATGACTTACGACTCATTATAATGAAAAAATTAAAGATTTGCAAACAATATGAGGAAAGAATTAGGGATACTCAAGATGAGAAAGGAAAATTTGTGCAGTGGATTTAATAGGAGAATTGGAATCGATAAAAGATTTTTTGATACCAAGAATAAATCCTCTTCATTCTATGGAATATATATTTACCAGAGATTTAATCGGAGTCTTTCCTAATTTGCAAATAGCTTTGCGCGTTTTATTGACACTTCCGGAGATGGTTGCTGCTAAATAATGATAATAAAAAATTATGTAAAATATCACCATTAGCCTATTAGTACGGAAGGTGAATGTATGGAAGAGTAACCCCAAGAATACT
Source organism: Ladona fulva (assembly GCA_000376725.2). Taxonomy (NCBI): domain Eukaryota; kingdom Metazoa; phylum Arthropoda; class Insecta; order Odonata; family Libellulidae; genus Ladona; species Ladona fulva. The sequence continues at coordinate 121,884 of KZ308255.1, read as the reverse complement.
TTGAACTCATCAACAGTAAGGTCTTTCCAGTCAGTAATTCGAGCTCGAGGGCCAACGCTTCGAAGGAACACTTCCTCAGCGTGGATGTTTGTTTCTTGAACTACAAGATTGAAAAAATCTTCCGTAAATAAGAGTTCAAAATAATCTTCAGGCTTATTTCCATGGGGCGGTTGAAGCAGAGCTCTCTTTCCTAAAAATATTTTAGGATTGAGTGAATTTTCGGCTCCCCAAGAGAACTGGGGGGAGGAGGAACAGGGCGGTATGCTTGAGATGGACGAAGAAAGGCCAGGACGTATTGGCAACATCTGTTGCAAGGAAGGAGTGGATGACGGGAATCCCCTTTCAGAGGGTGTTGACAAACTAGGGTCCTGGCCGTGGTCAACTGAAGGGTCTTGCCCCAATTGCTGCGACTCTTCATCAGAGGAATCTTCTTCTTCTGATTCCTCGGAACTCCAACTTTCGTCAAAATCTACTATCAAACGTTCCACCTCTTCTTCCGGTAAATCTAAAATATATATGACGTGAACTATTTTGTGAATTTTATAGTAAATAAATATTCAATAAATTCTGAAAATATATAAATATACTAATAAACCAAAAAAATATAAAACTTTTGATTACCTAAGATGTTGATCCCCTCACGATCAGTCGATTTTTTTACAATTTTTGGAGGACGGCTAGATTCTGCAATAAAGTTATCATAAACGCAAAAATACTATTAAAAGGGACAATAAACATGCAAATGATTTTCCAATGGAAGAGGAGATGAAATGAATGATTGAGAATAACTATGAAATTAAGAATCATATAGATAACGCAATTTCATTTTTGTCATTTCATCACCTAACCATAAAAAATATTTCCCACTTAT